>JAJIBD010010981.1:0-15433 GCA_021461705.1 Cryptotis parvus
TCCCGGTTCCCTCCCCCCTAACCCAGCCCTGCTCCATGGCAGGTTCTTTATTTCTTTGCCTTTCTCTCTCTTTCTCTTTTCCTTCCCTTCTAGACTATGGATTACAGAACATACATTAAAAAGGTTGTCATGTGAATCCTTTTTGCCTCTATTTCATGCTCCGTTGTAGGTTGGCATTAGTACCCTTGACTACTATTAGCACCCTGTTCCATTTTCTGTCTTTCCTAAACTCTGACTCCCACACGTTTGTGATAATTTCCACGTTTGACAAGACCTCCCGATATATGCTTCACTTGACCTTGGATATTGGTATCATAATATGTACATATATATTTATGCCATGCAAATAAATGCAGTCATTCTGTATCTGTCTCTCTCCTTCTGGCTAATTTCGCTCAACATAATCTTCTCCATGTCCATCCATTTATAGGCAAATTTTATAACTTCATTTTTCCTAACAGCTGCATAGTATTCCATTGTGTAGATGTACCAAAGCTTCTTTATCCAGTCATCGATTTTCGGGCACTCTGGTTGCTTCCAGATTCTGGCTATTGTGAATAATGCTGCTATGAACATAAAAGTAGGGATGGTGTTTCCGCTGTGTATTTTTGGTTTCCCAGAGTAGATTCCCAGGAGTGGTATGGCTGGGTCAAATGGAAGTTCAATTTCTAGTCTTTGGAGGAAAGTCCATATTGTTTTCCAGAAAGGCTGTACCAGCCGGCATTCCCACCAACAATGGATGAGTGTCCCCTTTTCCCCACATCCACGCCAGCACTTGTTGTTCTTGCTCTTTTGAATATGTGCCAGTCTCTGTGGTGTAAAGTGGTATCTCATTGTTGTTTTGATTTGCATCTCTCTGATGATTAGAGATGATGAGCATTTTTTCATATGTTTTTTTGCCATTCGAATTTCTTCCTTGCTGAAGTTTCTGTTCATTTCTTCTCCCCATTTTTTGATGGGGGTTGTTTGTTTTCTTCTTGTAAAGTTCTACCAGTGCCTGATATATCCTGGATATTAACCCCTTATCAGATGGGTATTGGGTGAATATTCTTTCCCATTCTGTGGACTGCTTTTTGTATCTTAGTCACTGTTTCTTTTGAGGTGCAGAAGCTTTTTAGTTTCATGTAGTCCCATATGTTTATCTTTTCTTCTAGTTGCTTTGTTAGTGATGTTTCACCTTTGAAGATGCCTTTAGCTTCAATGTCGTGGAGGGTTTTTCCTATATTTTCTTCAATGTACTTTATGGATTTAAGTCTGATATTGAGATCTTTAATCCATTTTGATCTGATTTTTTGTGCATGGTGTTAGACACAGGTCCAAATTCATTTTTTTACATGTCGCTGCCCAATTTTCCCAGCACCACTTGTTGAAGAGGCTTTCCTTACTCCATTTAAGACTCATTGCACCTTTATCAAAGATTAAATGATCATGAGTTTGAGGTTGGGTGTCAGGATACTCAATTCTATTCCATAGGTCAACAGGTCTGTTTTTATTCCAATACCATGTTGTTTTAATTACAACTGCCTTGTAGTACAGTTTGAAGTTGGGAAATGTGATGCCTCCCATCTTCTTTTCCCCCGAGGATTGCTTTAGCTATCCTTGGGGTTTATTGTTCCATACAAATTTCAGGAGAGTTTGGTCAATTTCTTTGAAGAATGTCATGGGTATCCTTATAGGGACTGCATTGAATCTGTACAGAGCTCTAGGGAGTATTACCATTTTGACAATGTTGATTCTCCCCATCCATGAACAGGGAATATGTTTCCATTTCCTTGTGTCCTCTTTTATCTCTTGGAGCAGTGGCAAGTACTTTTTAATGAAGTATAGAAGTACTAAAGGTTTAAGATGGTATTGAGAGAGAAAAGTAAATGCTCCAGTTTTGCAATGGGAAGTAATCTATACTAGATTGCTATAGTTTACAGATTAAAAGGGAACAGTTTAATCTCCTAAATATAAAAAGATTCCAAGCTAAGTAAAAGTGTACTCACACTCAAAACTATACATACAATTACTCATTCATTTTCATGCAGCAATTTCAATCAATTAATAATTCTTAGGTTTACTTTCTACATAACATTTACAACTTATTATTTTCATTCATTTCATAATCTCTATTCTACCACATTTTGCTTTTTTCCTATGAATACATATGAATATGTAACAATAATTCAATTATATCTTGTAAAGGCAAACAACAGTCAAACTTCCCATTAACTAACAAGAGATATGTTCAAGGTCTGACTCCACTGCTCAGACAAGCTCCACCTAGAAAATAAGTCATTGAAAACTCAGGTATGTGGGTTTTGTGACTGAAATCTCCAGGCTTTCTTAGAGTTGGGGATGGGATACCTTCCCCACCCTCATGTCCCCTGTTCTTGAGAAAGGCCTGACAGACATGCACATCAACCATCCCAGGCACCAAGTAATCTCATCCTATCGGCCATTATCCAGAGACTCACATATAAATCTTGAAAGAGATCAATAAGTGGCAGAGATGTTTCTGGTCCCTGCGCCTGGCTGAATGAACTGGGGAACTCCAGGGTGTGACTGGTAAAGGTCTGGACTGTCCCAACAGAGCCAATACAGCCAAAATCTCCACACTCCACAATCCACCACCATGTTCAAGGATGGACTCCACTGCTTGGATGAGCTCTACCTAGAAATTAAGCCTTTGAAAAACTCAAGTATGTGGGTTTATTGATTGCAATCTCCAGACTTTCATGGAGTAGAGGATGGGCTACCTTCCCCATATCCCTGTTATTCTTGAAGGCCAGGCAGTCACACCGATGCCCCAAAGCCACCACCCAGTTAAAAATATAACTCTAGGGGCCGGAGCGATAGCCCAGCGGGTAGGGTGTTTGCCTTGCAGGCGGCCTGCCCATGCCGGCCCAGAGTTCAACCCCGGCATCCCATATGGTCCCCCAAGCACCGCCAGGAGTTATTCCTGATGGAGAGCCAGGAGAAACCCCTGAGCATTGCCAGGTGTGACCCAAAAAAGCAAAATAAATAAATAAATAAAGTAATTAATTAATTAATTAATTAAAAGTTTAACTCTAATTTTATCACTCTGTTAAAGATTTTGGAATTCCTAGAGCTCTCGAGGCTACTGCAATACTGACACACCATCATTGCAAGATACATGTTGTAATAAGCAATATAAATAAATTAGTGCCTGCTAAGAAAGCAGACTTGGGGGTGAGCAGGAAACTAGGGACCTTGTTAAAAAATTAAAAACTAGCAAGAGACTAGCTCAATTTTATGATACACACCATCCCAAATAATATCCGACCAGAACATGACAGTCTTTAAAATTTTCATATGATTTTATTAGTTTACAGATAAAGAAAGTTTAGTAGCTCTTATTACATAACAAAAACCTTCACAAGTTTCAACATGCCATATAGACCAAATCCATATATACTTCTCTTTTCAGACATAACATGGTATATAATGCCTTAAGAAATCTAAGATTTTTCCACATATTTCTTAGAATATTAATTTCCAGAATGTTTTATTTTATATACTGAATGTTATAAAATCTTCATATATAATACAATGAAATAATATTTAATTATGTATCTAATGAAAATGGCAAGCACTTTAAATAATATGAAAGTTCATTTGGTTGTGTTCCCAGAAACCAAGGTTAGGTAAACTAAAGTAATTAAAAACATATCTTCAAAACGTTTCTTCAGGAAATAAAAGAAGACCTGAGGAAATGGAAACACATTCCCTGCTCATGGATTGGAAGGATTAACATTATCAAAATGGTAATAATCCCTAGAGCTTTGTACACAGATTCAATGTGGTCCCTATAAAGACACCCATGATGTTCTTCAAAGAAATTGAACACTCCTGAAATTTGTATGGAATAATAAACCCCAACGAATAGCTAAAGCAATCCTTAAGAAAAAGAAGATGGGAGGTATCACTTTCCCCAACCTCAAGCTCTACTACAGAGCAGTTGTAATTAAGACAGTGTGGTATTGGTATAGAGACAGACACGTAGACCTATGGAATAGAACTGAATATCCTGAAATACACTCCTCAAATATACAACCACTTAATCTTCGATAAAGGAGCAAAAATATTAAGTGGAGCAAAGAAAGCCTCTTCAACAAATGATACTGGGAAAACTGGGCAGCTACATGTAAAAAATGAACTTAGACCTCCTTCTAACGCCATGCACAAAAGTCAGATCAAAATGGATTCTAGATCTCAACATCAGACATGAAACTATAAGGTACATCGAAGAAAACATAGGAGAAACGCTCTATGACATCGAAACGAAAAGTATCTTTAAAGGCGACACACTACTGACCAAGCAAATGAAAGCAAAGATAAACAAATGGGATTATATAAAATTGAAAAGCTTCTGCTCCTCAAAAGAAACGGTGACCAAGATACAAAGACAATCCACAGAGTGGGAAAGGATATTCACCCAATACCCATCTGACAAGGGGTTAATATCCAGGATGTATCAGGCACTGGTAGCCCTTCACAAGAAAAACAGCCAACCCCATCAAAAAATGGGGAGAAGAAATGAACAGAAGCTTCCAAAAAAGAAGAAATTCGAATGGCCAAAAGGCATATGAAAAAGTGTTCTTCATCTTTAATCATCAGGGAGATGCAAATCAAAACAACAATGAGGTACCATCTCACCCCACAGAGACTGGCACACATCCAAAACAGCAAGAACAACCGGTGCTGGCATGGATGTGGGGGAAAAAGGGGACTCTCATCCACTGTTGATGGGAGTGCCGACTGGTCCAGCCCTTTTGGAAAACAATATGGGAATTCCTCCGAAAACTAGACATTGAGCTCCCATTTGATCCAGCAATAGCACTCCTGGGAATATACCCGAGAGACCGAAAAACACATAGCAGAAACACTATCTGTACTTCTTTATTCATCTCTGTGCTATTCACTATAGCTAGAATCTGGAAACAACCTAAATGCCCGAGAACAGAGGACTGGCTAAAGAAACTGTGGTTCATCTACACTATGGAATACTATGCAGCTGTCAGAAAAGATGAAATTTACCTGCAAATGGATGGACATGGAGACTATCATGATGAGTGAAATTAGTCAGAAGGAAAAGGACAGTTATAGAATGACTGCATTCATTAATAGGATATAAATAGATACCAGTGTTTGACTAAATGTGTGAAATGGTAATGGCAGATTAAAACTCACCATTGAATATACACAAAGGGACTTAAGTGATAAACTCTAAATATCTGCAGGGCTATCCACAATGTGTAAAACAAGAGGGAGAGAGATGCAGAGACAGAGAGAGACAGAGAGAGAAAGAGAGAGGAAACAGGGCTACCTGCTGTTGAGGCAGCCTGGGGTGGGTGGGAGGGGTGGGGGTACATTGGTGGTGGAAATGGGGCACTGGTGGAGGGATGGGTGCTGGAATACTGTATTACCAAGGACCAATTGTGAGCACCCTGGTAATTGTATGTTTCACGGTGGTATAATAAAAAAATAAAAATAAAAAAACATATCTTTGCTTCTTAAGCAGACCACTTAACCAACTTGTAATTGAATATTGGCATCTGACTTATGAATACTTATATCCTTTTCATAAAGGGGAGTTAAAGTCTGTTACAGCTATTAAACCTTAATATAAAATTCATATAATAGCTCATTAGTTCAATGTTCACACTTAAATTTTCTGACCCCAAGATTCTTTCCTCACAAACCTACTTTTACATAAAGAGTGTCTTTCTGTCTTTTTGGAAGCTGTTTCATTTCCCTCTCTTTATTTAAAATTTCTGTCCTCTATCTTCCTTTATTCCAGAAACCACATTCCTTTTAATTTGTTCTTTAAAATTTTTAATCCCCAACTTACTCTAGAAATCAAAGGAGAGATTTTTTAGTAGTTTGCATTTTTAAATAATGACTCTGATCTCTTTTTTTCCCCTTAATCTCTAGCCGGCCATCATATTCAGTACAATTGCTACATACAAGGTCTGTGAGGGTCTACTTTATCCAGCTAAATGTAGTAAGAATATTATTTTCACCACATTTGAAAAGTATTTGGAGATATTTTTTTTCTATATTCAATAATTTCTGTAGCCCCCCATAGTCAGAGCAAAATCTTATACGTTTATATTTTTGGAGCAATATTTGAGGAGCTAGAGGGATCATATAATGTGGTCAAGATGCTTGTGTTGTATGTAGTTTCACGCTCAGGGCTTCACATGGTCCCTCAAGCACCACTAGGGGTCACTCCTGAGCACACAACCAGTATTAACTCCTGGATACAGCTGAGGGGGACCCAACACTTCCCCCCCAACCCCCCACCCCCCCATATACACAAGAAAAAATGTATAAAGAAACCTTTGAAAATGCAATTTAGAAAATGGGTGAAATTTGTATTATCTGAATTTAATTTTAAGGCCACATGCTACAGTCTTTCCTGAGATTCTGTTTTAACTTGTTTTCTTCCCAGTTTAGAAATAACCAATTCCATGACTGGATAAAGGAGCTTTGGTACATCTACACAATGGAATACTATGCAGCTGTTAGGAAAAACGAAGTTATAAAATTTGCCTATAAATGGATGGACATGGAGAAGATTATGTTGAGTGAAATTGGCCAGAAGGAGAGAGACAGATATAGAACGACTGCATTTATTTGCATAACATGAATATATGTGCATATTATGATACCAATATCCAAGGTCAAGTGAAACATATCAGGAGGTCTTGTCAAAGGTGGAAATTATCACAAACGTCTGGGGAGTCAGAGGCTAGGTAAGACAGAAAATGGAACAGTGTGCTAACAATTGTCGAGGGTACTAATACCAACCTAGAACTGAGCATTAAATAGAGGCAAAAAGATACACATGATGACCCTTTAATGTATGTTCTGTAATCCATAGTCTGGAGGGGAAGGAAAAGAGAAAGAGAGAAACAGGGAAAGAAATAAAGAACCTGCTATGGAGGAGGGCTGGGGGAAGGGGGAGGGAACAGGGTAGTTGGTGGTGGGAGATGGGCACTGATGGAGGGATGGGTGCTGGAACACTGTATGACCAAAACCCAAATATGAACTTTTTAATTGTATTTCTCTGTAATTGTAAAAAATAAAAGAGAACTTAATAAAAAAGAAATAACCAATTCCACCTTGAAACAGAACTCTGCTAGGAAAATATTTTCTTTCCCTGTCCCTTCTTAGAGTTCCCTTATTCTCATTAAGTTTGATTTCATTTAACATTTAAAAAATTGTTTAACCTTTAAAACCTCCATCTCCTAACTTCAAAACTGTCAGCAATGTGAAAACAGTGGTACACCACCCTGCCCAGCTGTCCCCAAGGGTCGAGAGACAGTGAACATTTTCTTCAGCTGATGACAAGATCTTTGTATTGGTGAAGGCAGCCAGAGGGTCAAAGGAGACAATGCTGGTGACTGCTGAGGCAGTGATGTGATTCGCAAAAGCAGATGGGCAGATGCAGGTGTGAGGAACAGATTCAAACTTGCTGTAAGATTTCTGGTAAGCCATCTTTCTCTTTCCAGATTTCACTATAGAAGAGAGAAGTAGAGTCTTTGAACTGGGACACCATCTGAGAGGCATCATTGTTAATAACATAAACATAGACTAATGAAATCAAAGTTTGTGTGCATGGTACCTTTTTATCCTTCAACAAAACAGTTCTAAGATCACATAATAATTTAGTGACTCATTTAAGAATCCTCTTTCTTCAAATTCTAATACAAGCATAAGCCAAAAAGTGATACAATAGAAAATCATTTTCTTTTCACTCATGGACCCATAAATAAAGGGGATGCTGTCTCCTTGAGATTGAATTCTCCAGAGCAAAATGAAACAAACAAAAACCCAAATCCAAAACACAAGCTCAAATGGAGCTCCTTCAAATGCAAATCTTGGCTCTGAGGAGACAAGTAGAGGTCACAAAGTCTTGCTAATTCTCTGGTGACTTGAGGACCTTAAATGCCAGAAAGGCCAGAATGACAAAAATGGAGAACTAACAGTGATGCACACTCAAGAATTACCCCGTCTTTGATTCCGGTGCCACTTTCCACATCTTGCTCCATCTGTATAGAATTTTGATGTTCTAGCAGCATCAGGAGAATTAAAAGCAGAATCTTCCAGAAATTTGTAACTTGTGGATTTTGGGGCTTACCAAGGATTTCCCCCATTGAGGCAGTTAGCCTTGATCTCGGGGATGTACCCAAAAGGACTGAACTATCTTGGGTGCACAGGCGTGCAAAGGGCAGTACCCCAGTGGTAGCCAAAATCTTCTAGCAGCAAACTGAGAAGATGGTGGGCTTGCTCCCCAAAACCATCCTAGGCAAGGGTCAGTGGTTTATATAGTGCTGGTCAGGACAGTAAACCAATAGGAAATTGTTGGAAGTGGGTCAGCAGAAGGAAAGAGTTTGATAAGCTTCAGGAGTCTTCTGAGAATCTATTGTTGGCTGTTCTCTGGAGCAAGAGGAGTCATTGGGATAAGCTCCAAGAGGGATGTCCGAAGTGGCTGTGTTTGCTCTCCCTCCCCTTTCCCTACTCTTACTGTTCATCGGATTTATACCTGTTTCAATATCAAACACAGTGTTCCAAGAACATAACCAAGTGAGGGTGATACATGAAAAGAAATATACTGGAGAGAAAAAACATGGAGGCTCTATTATTTGCTGGATTATACAATGACAGGGCTTCGTTTTCATTTCCAGCAGTTCATTCCCTTTTTTTTTGGCTTTTTTGGGTTAACACCCAGAGATGTTCAGGGGTTTCTCATAGCTCTGCACTCAGGAAGTACTCAGCAAGTGCTCGGGGGACCATATGGGGTGCTGGGAATTGAACCCTGATCAGTCGCATGCAAGGCAAACACCCTACTCTCTGTACTATTGCTCTGGCCCCCAGCACCTCATTCTATTGATTGGCCTGAACCCTCAAATTGGACTGGAATTTGTGCACTTACATACCCCTTTCTGATAAATACTAAGCCACTGGAATCTCCCATTCATTTCCAATGATGTGGCTACCTGGCACCCTTGAGAGTCCAAGAGAGGTCGTATACTCCCCTAAAAGGTGCACTCAAAGCATCATTCGGAGTAGCCACTAATTTAAGAGGGGTTGTTTCCTCCACCTCAGTCTATCTGTCTCTCTGTGGAACTCAAATCATTGACAACACTGTCACTTGCCCTTCATAGACTCCAACACCCTCAAGTTCCAGATATGCTTACTACTGCCCAAGGGAGCACATGCCTAATACTAAAGAATCATGTTGCTGGTGGGTTCGTCATTTTGTACAAGTCCAGGATGTCATGGGCAGAAGGCAGAGGGTGTGAGTTGGTTTCACAGCTGGTGAAAGAATTTATCACAGGATAAAGGGAAAAAGAAACAGATTTGCTGAGGGTGCTAGTTGAGGAGAGTGGTAAGACAGAAGGGAGTAGAGGCTGGGGTGGGCTGGGAGGCATCCAACAGTCGGAGCAGAGGGATGGTAGATGTGGCTGGCTCCAGTATAATAATGATTTTACAGCACGGTTGTAACATGATTTGAAGCCCCATTGCACCTTTCCCCAGCAGGCTGTGATCTGTTGCATGCCGAGTAGCAATGTTTTCTAAGAAGGGAGGTGGAGAAGACAAGGGAGTCAGCAAAACAGTGCTCAAAATATTATGTACCCACATAATATTAATATTACAAGACAACCAACCTTTGGCTCTCTTGTAAATGTAATCAAAACTGTACTTCAGTTAATCTCCATTCATAGTACTTTAGTCATCACACTCCTCATCTGTTTTTGGGTAGTTGTTGTTTTGGGGCCACACCCAGCAAGGCTCAAGGGTTAACTCCTGGCTCTGTACTCAGGAACCACTCCTGGCAGTGCTAAAGGGAATCATATGGGATGCCAGGGGATAGAACCAGGGTCAGCTGCATTCAAGACAAACTTGTTATCTACTCTCTAGCCCCTCACACATTTTACCTTAGCATTCATTTCTTGTCTTCATAACTGACAGCAGATGGACAGATAGTACAGTGGGTAGAGTGTTTGCCTTGCACATAGCCAACCTGGGTTTGATCTTGGGCATCCCATATGGTCCCCTGAGTATTGCCAGAGTGACTCCGGAGTGTAGAGTTGGGGATAATTCCTGATGTCTCCTGGGTGTGTCCCCAACAAAAAAAAAAGGGAAAAAGAAAGAGAAAAAAACAAGCAACCAATTTTGTTTCCTCACACTTCCAGGAACTTAACCTACAACTTATGGCTCTATTGACCCACAATTTAGACTGGCAAGCCCATCATGTTCACGTGGCTCCCTCATTCCAAGACAGGGCAATGAACGTGGAAGGGAGGGACAGCTCTGTGTCCTTAAATCAGCTTGAAAGGGACTGACCGTTTTCCCCCCATTTTGAAGCTCTTCATGGCCACTTCTCAGAGGTGGAAATGCTGTGGGCAACAAAGTGGGCTACAAAATAGTGTTTTGAGCACAGTTGTGCCCACTGGCTGACCGCAGGCCCCATCCCATTCTCAGAACATTTACTTTGGGCAGGAGGGAACAAGAACACTTCCTGCTGAGTAAAGTTCCAGACTGCTGTGGGATTGTAACACCGGCTGCAAATTGTTACTGTCACGTGGAAACAGCATGTGTTATTCCTCTACTCTGAGAGTATCTAAGGGCTCCAGACCTCACTGAATGCCCCTTCAGTCTAGTCCTATCCATTCCATATGCACTCAATAAATCTATTTCTTACTCACCTTAACTACAGCCTTGTGTAAATTCTTCTGTCTCTGTCTCTCTTACACACACAAACACACACACCAGCAGATAGACCCTCTACTACTGCCTATAACACATAGAAAATATTCCCTA
Source organism: Cryptotis parvus (assembly GCA_021461705.1). Taxonomy (NCBI): domain Eukaryota; kingdom Metazoa; phylum Chordata; class Mammalia; order Eulipotyphla; family Soricidae; genus Cryptotis; species Cryptotis parvus. Next base: position 10,840 of record JAJIBD010010981.1, read on the forward strand.
GGGTGGAAGGTTGCTAAAAACAACTTTATGTTTGAGTTCTTAGTATGTGACAGTGTCTTCTAAAAAAACTACATATATTATCTTACTCGGTCTTAATAAGATGCTAAAGAGAGTTTTGTGATAGAGATTGCATCTAGATCTGGAAAACAATGAACAACAAGGTCAGTGAACTCAATGACAGTCACACAGCTGTTGAGAGGTTGAACTCTGGCTGAAATTCAGCTCTTACTGGAATGCTTGTTCTCCAAAAGCAAACTAGTATATGGATGAGCTTCTAATTGTATCATGTAGATGAGCAACTCTCACTCACAGATAGCTATGGGTGGGATTCTTCATGCCTCCCTCCCATGGTTCAAGGAACCTTTCTGTCTTAATTGCTGCAAAGCCAAACTGTTATTTTAACTGTTGCAAAGGTCAATCTCCTGACCCCTCCAACAGACAGCATCATTCCTGTAGGTCATCTGACTTAGATGAGAATTACTCAAGCTATCCTCAGTAGGATATAAAGGACTGGATACGAGCCAGCCTTTGCCTTCATTCCTGCCTCATTTTTGGTTTTCTGAAGGCTACTGGAGTTACTTTTCCTTTGAGGACAATTTTTGTTATCCCTATTGTTTTGTCCTTTGGAGAACTGTTTAAAAAGTTTTCCTTCCTGTTTGCAGCTCTTCTCAACGATCTTTATTTTGGTTTCAGTTAACATAGCAATGGATTAGTTTAGGAAGGAACATGATGATAAGAAAACTTTTGGGAAAGAAGAAAAAGAGCAAGACTTCTGGAATCCTATCACCCAGATACAACCACATATCATTTGAGAGAAGAGCATTGAGGAGAAGCTTACACTTTGAGCTCTGAGAGAACCTGTTTGGGCTCCCAGCTGTGAACTTATTAGCTCTGCTGATTAACATTTCTCACCTTATAAATGGTTTCTGATTAGAATTTCCCACGCATCCTTTGATTCAACTGAACTCTGACACTCTCCACTAGAGACAGCATCAAAATCCACAGGTTAAGTATTCATTCTTAGAACACTGCCCTTGCCAACCTATCAACACACCCACTTAAAATGTCAATTGCAAGTGCTGATTTTCTACATTTCTTAGGGATTGGCTATAAGTAGGAAATTCCCATGCTACCTTCTTTGGGTTTGATGAATTTTCTAAAGTGGCTCACAGAACGGAGAAAGATATTTTACTTAGAATAATGGGATATTTAAAAAATATAACCCAGGAGCAGGCCAACAGAAGAGATGCATAGGGCAAGGTACGGAGAAGGGACTTGAAGCTTGCCTGCCTTCTCTAGGTACTAGTAGATTCTTCCCCTATGAACTTTTTCAATTAAGGTGATGTTACTTTAACCTAAATATATTAAGAAAAACCATTCATCTGGTCCTTTTTGTTTGTTTGGTTTTGATTTGGGGTCACACAAAGCAGTGATCAGTCAGGGCTTACTTATGGATCTCTGCTCATGGATCTATCATTCCTAACTGTGCTCAAGTGCACCATATTCAGTGTTGGGAATTGAGCCATATTAGCTGTATTCAAGGCAAAGACCTTGCCTGCTATACTATCTGGCTCCTGGTCCTTCTGGGGTAGTCGGGTTTTTGGACTGTTAAATGAGGTTTGGGTCTCAAAAGTGCTGACTCTCATGTGGATGAAAAGATTCCACATATTTTTCTTTTATGCTTTAACCACATCCAGCAATGCTCATGGTTCTCTACTGGCTGTGCATTCAAGAATTACTGCTGGCAGTGCTTGGGGGACCATATGGAATGCTGAGGATCAAACCTGGGTCAAATATATGACAAGGCAAGCACCCTACCCATTGTACTATTGCTCTGGCACCCAGATTCCACTTTTGACTCAGGGCAATTACATAGACTTCCAATATGATTGGAATTTATTTATTTCCATCAGCATTGGTTATTTATGGAAAATCCATATGACAACACTAACACAGTCAGGATGCCAATCACATGCAAGCCTCATGAGATTGGCAAGTGGCGAATGGATCCAGAAAGTTCCTTGTAACATCAGTTGGCAGGTTAGGGCGTGAGGCCACTTCCTCAAGCAAAAATCCCAGAATATTTTGCCAAAACCTCGAGAAGTCTCTAGGACCACAGGAGTGGAGTTCAGAAGCATTTCAAATTATCTTACAAATTTGGTGCCTAAATGTAGACACTACATTAGAGGTATGTTCTCCTCCTGTTAATTTCAAGCTAGGTAGAGTCTCTAGATAGTTGAGAAACGAACTAGTTCCAGATGCTCTATTCACTCTCAATGGAGCAAACTGCTCTGAATGCAGCAGTTATGTGTACCTAGGTTGAGAACTCAGCATGATGAACGACCTAAAACCTGAGCTGCGCAGGAGGAAGAGAGCGGCATGGAATGCTTTCAAGAGTATAGAAGAAATAGCTAAAAGAACAAAGAACCTCCGGCACTGGGCACATCTCTTGGACTCCACAATTCTCCCTGCATTGGCATATGCCTCAGAGACCTGGGCCCCTACGAAAGCAGGATGAGAATGCTACTCGGGTCTCCCAAAGAGGAATCTAAAGAGCTATGCTTGGAATATCACACCTCACTCAAGTGAGAGAAAGAATCCGGAGTTCCGACCTCTTTCGACGATCCAGAGTCAGAGACGCTGTCTCATTTGCCAAGGTATCGAAACTAAGATGGGCTAGACATGTAATGTGATTTGGAGATGATCTCTGGACTAGAGCCGTTGCCGACTGGATCCCACGGGATGTCAAAATATCACGTGACCTCCCACCTACAAGATGGTCAGACTTCTTTGTCAAGACCCTGAAAGAACAGTTTGAGGCTCTTCATATTCCTGAAGCAACCAGATGCCATTGGGCTACACTGGCACATGATAGGGTTAAATGGAAACGTTACTAGTGCCTGCTAAAGCAAATCAATGAATAACGGGATATCAAGTGATCAAGTGATCAAGGGTCTCTAGCTACAGCCAGAGTTTTATCTGTTCTTGCTTTTACATACATGTTTATCAGTGCCTTTGTTTTAAAAAATTTAAAGGTGGTTCCTTTTAATAGGTAATTTGGATAGCTCTACTTCAATTGTACCCACCTCTCCATCAATCAGGATTATTAGTCTATCCACTCATATATACGGGATGCTGAAACTTGTCTCTTTGCTCTTTGTAATGGTCTCTAAAGCAGGTACCTACTGATCTGATAGACTACTAGACTGATGTTTTATTTGTAAGATCTTGATTACTGAATGTTTCTGAGAGGCAAGAACAAAAGGCTACAGTTTTACTTTACATTAGATGCTGCTCCTTCATAGCATCATTTATTTGAATTCTTCTCTTGTCCTAAAGCTATAGCCTTGGCCTCAGGAATGAACACTTGCAACTACTACAGACTTTTATTTATAATTTTTTTCAACAATCAAGTTTATTTTTTCCATTACCCTATTATTTCATTTTTTATTTACTTTTAATTTTATTATAGCACTGTGAGATAGACATTTACAAAGCTGTTCATGACTGGGTTTCAGTCATACTAAGTTGCAGCACCCATTCCTCCACTAGTGCACATTTCCCATCATCAATGCCTCCAGATTCCCTCCCTGCTCCCCCAGCCTGCCTCTTTAGCAGGCACTTTGCTTCTTCTCTCTTTCTCTTTTGCTTGTCTCTGTCTATCTCTCTGTTTCTGTCTCTGTCTCTATCTCTCTCTCACTTTCTCCCCCTTCTCTTACACATTGTGGCTTACCATACATACATTTAGGGGTTATCATGTATATCCCTTTGCCTACATTCAATGCTCAGTTCTAATCTGGCATTACCATTTCCAACAATTAGTAGAGCGCTGGTATATATTTATATCCCACAAATGAATGCAGTCAGTCTATATCTGTCCTTTCCCTTCTGACTGATTTCACTAAGCATGATAATATCCATGTCCATCCATTTGTAGGCAAATTTCATGACTTAGTTTTCTTCACAGCTGCATAGTATTCCATTGTGTAGATGCACCATAGTTTCTTATCCAGTCTTTTGTTCTCAGGCACTCAGGTTGTTTCCAGAATCTGGCTATTGTGAATAGTGTTATGATTAATATAGAAGTGCAGATGGTGTTTCTGTTGTGTTACACAGATTTTCTTTTTTTTTTTTTTTTTTTTTTTTTATTATTAGCATTATGTTTTATTTCATTTTTTAAGTATTTTATTATACCACCGTGAGATATACAAATAAAAAGATATACAATTAAAAATTTTATATTTGGGTTTTGGTCGTACAGTGTTCCAGCACCCATCCCTCTACCAGTGCCCATCTCCCACCACCAACGTCCCGGTTCCCTCCCCCCTTCCCCAGCCCACCTCCATGGCAGGTTCTTTATTTCTTTCCCTTTCTCTCTCTTTCTCTTTTACTTCCCTTCCAGACTATGGATTACAGAACATACATTAAAAGGTTGTCATGTGTATCCTTTTGCCTCTATTTAATGCTCCAGTTCTAGGTTGGCATTAGTACCAAACCTCACATTTCAATGCAGTAATTCTTTGTTTGTATGGAGGCCCCCAGCAGTGCTCAGGGGGTTATTCCTGGCTCTGTGCTCAGGAATGACCCTTGGCAT
>JAJIBD010010982.1:0-24640 GCA_021461705.1 Cryptotis parvus
GCATCTGCCCACCCAGGAACATGGAAGATTTCCCCAAAGACCCCATAAAGCATGGAAATTAGAATCTATAATTTTTAGTTTGTATTGGCATGTCAAATATATATAAATATATATTTATATATATACTCTCAAAATATATATATATGGTTAGATGCTGCCACTCAAATATATATATATATATATTATATTTACATATATACCTCAAAACAGAGAAGATATAGTTGGCATATATATTTGAGGTGGCATATATAATCTCAAATATATTGAGGTGCGGCAAGCAGAGCATAACATATGCATAAATATAAGATATATGGAAGATATTTATGTATATAGATATATTTATGTTCATATACACATATACATATATAAACATATGTAAATATAATAAAAGGAAATAATTTAGACATGGAAGCTGAAAGTACTCTTTGACTGGCCTGAATTTAACCTTAGAGATGTGACTCACCTGATATTTTTGTAAAATGTTGGATTGAAAAATGATTCAGACATACAGGAAAGAAAAGGTCAAAGATCATTTTTTCACTCGCATTCCCTGTAACTGAAGCCGGCAAAAACAGAATTCCGCGTTTTGGTGTAGAAATCTTGATCTCAGCTGCTAAATACAGGTCCAGTACACAATCCATAAGTATTTTGTACCTCTATTCAAGTGGAACTATTCTACCATCTGGGGACCCAAAACCTAGATTCAGGAAAAATTGTTTTACAAAAAAAGCCTGCTCACTTTAAAAACTAAGAATACTATTACTAAAAAGCAGATTTACTGGGCTATTCTTTTTAAGATACAGGATGACTTAGTACTAAATTAAATTGAATAACACTATTTCCACATAAAAATATGAGTACTCTTTACAAAATATTTGGGTCAGGGCGCTAAGCTAGGTGGGCAAGACCACATCCTCTGTGTATGTGCAAGGCTCTGATTATGGTTCTTGCAGCTATGCCCCAGCTCTGCTGGAAAGTACAGGCCTGAAGTACTTTTCAAGATTAAGATCAACACCAGGTCTCCTGAAAACTCCAGCAATACCAGGCCAGAGGGTTTACATAATGGGTTGATTCAGTGGCCAGAGTTGAGCAATCCACTCAGCCTCATCACCTCTGAGTAAAGTCCCGAGCAGTAAGTACTCTAGAAAGGTCTTCCCGAATAAAAGCACAGTGAGTCAAGTAAAATAGTATCCTTAAGTCAAAAAATGACAACTGCATCCTGTTACAAAAACCAATATAAATAATATTTCCAAGCTGGTAGTAATCTTGATAATAGCATCACTTCTTAAAGTCTTCTGACTAAAATCTGCATTTAAGCAATTTTTTAAGATCAGTCTAATAACTTCTGGTTATCTAGATGATGCACTGCTTGGTTTTCAACGGGGCTACATGTTCCCAGGGTACTCCCAGGATATTTGTGTAGCCAGGTGTGAGAATCACTATACACCGCCGGGCGGCAGCCAGATTTAGACCAGGTGGCACGGTCGGCGTGGTGTACCCAAATGAGAGACTGCTGAGGAAAAGAAGTTAATAAGCTTGAAAGAGGTACCTCTGTATGGGTACTCTGGGCGCCGAGAAGCAACACCGAAAGCTGGAGGAACAATCGGAGCCAAAAAACCTTCCACATGAGTCCCAGAATGAATGGTGAGTTAGATGTAGATAAACAAGCAGAGGAAAACTTAATGATCATATGGTGAAATACCTTTGGTTAAGAGCAAACTAGCCTCGCCTCTGGCCTTTGTTTTGTAACATTCCTTGAAGCGCAGACGTGCTTCTGTGATAAAGATCCACACTGTAATGTTCAAAATGCGGATGAATAAACAGTAAATAGGGTTTCATGAAGCAATGTAAACATTCAGGGCTTGGACTGCGTAGTCAGTGGCGTGAGGTGCTCACTGAAACAGCCTAGCTGTGTTTGAATGTGAGGAACACAAAGCCGGCTGGTGGAGGGGGACCGTGCTGTAGAGATGCTGCTAAAAGGCTAGCTATGAAACTACAACCATGACTGATCCTTTAGGAAAGGCCCGGTGAGCCTCCTGGCTGGCACTGAAGTAATGAGAGGCTCTCGCTCAGTGGTAGACCATGTTCGAACCCAGCACACCGCAGGAGTTGAGACTGCCAGGAGGACCCCCATGAGTGCAGAGACAGAAGCCCAGAACATTTTAAAGGGCCCCAAATCAGAGGAAATAAAAAGATTAAAAATAAACTGATTTAGTGCAAGGTTAAACGCTATGTAGGGTAATCAAAGTATTTTAAAGGTGCCCCAGGTGAAAACATATTCTCAGCCGCGGGGTGCCAGGGTCGTTCATGTGGTACTCGGTCGTAGCTGGTACTGTAACATGGAGTGACAGTGCCGAGAAAAGAAACAAGCTGGAAAAAGGGGGATGCTATGATGAAATAAAAAAATGGATGACTTTAGGGCTTGAGTGATAATACAGTAAATAGCGGAATACGTTTCCAAACGCCGCCAACCTGGGTTCAACTTGACAACCGCATATGGTTTCTGAACACTTTGCATGGCTAAAAACAAAGCAAAACAAAAAGAAAGCAGTTTATTTCTGTGAAGTGTGCTTACAGGGCTGAAACGATAGGCGCAGAGGTGGGCGTTTATTTTGGTAAGCAGCAAGATTCAGGTGTTGCGGACTCTAAGAGCCTCTGCATCTTCGCCCTGATTGCCTCCCTGCAAATCATCACTTTGATATGTATAGGCGGGTAGCCTTAAATGTGGCAGCTTGGTCTTAATCTGCGTATGCCTTTGCACCAGCTGGTAGCGCCTTATTCTCTGCATGCACGCAATCAGGATTCTAGCTAGATCTTAATACAGCATATTTGCTCGCCTACATTGATGTCTCTCAAGTTATTAGACCGTGAGAGAAATGCTGTTTGCTCCAAGAAAGCATGGCTCCCTGATAACCTGCAAGCAACTGGTACTACTACAAGTTCTACTGTGGGAAGTAGATGCTCCAGACTCTTGTGAAGGCTTCTTGGCAGAAATATTTAACTGGTAGGCTAGTATTAGTCTTTAAAGTACAGAGACAAGTGCCATCTCAGAAACCCCTCTTCCTACCTATAAAAGGCTTGCAGCAGATCTTGCCTCAAAACACAGCGAAGTATGGTTGAATGAGTGAGGTGCCTTGACCTGATGGGGCAGTAGTAGAGCTGCTACTGGTTCTCATCCTGTACCTAACCACCTATGAAGCGCCTGGGAGGGATGGAAGGCACCTAGCCCTGGGTCAGCCGTACCCCAGCAGGAGCCCCGCCAACAAGCCAGACAACCTCCCACATGGTGAAGACCTCCATTTTCCACATCTGGTCTCCCTCGTCAGAATCCCACCTTCAGTAGACTCCCAGCCTATCGTACAGCCGCTGCCAAGCGGCCGTGGGTTCATCGGGGTCAAATGCTGGATTTTGAGATGACTCAAGAGTATGCTGTATTAGCCACTGCAGAGCCAAGTAAGCTACCTGTGTCATATTGACATGCCAGACAGCAAAGTAACAATTATAGACCTCATTCCCATGACCTGATGCGAATGGTTTGAGGCTCTTATGTGTTCCTGTAGCAAGCAAGTGCCCTCTTGGCTCTACTCTTGCATGAGATGCCAGGTCATATGGGAGATGTTACTGGTGCCCGCTCGAAAGCAAATCGTCTTTCATGAAAGGGAAGACAGTGACAGGAAGTGATACAGGTGGGAGGTGCTTGGAGAAATTATCTAAGTGTGCATTTTGGACCTTCCTGCTTCCCATATTATGGAGGTCTGAGATGCAGGGGTATAAAACCAGCCTAAGCCTCTCTCGCTCTCTTTCCCTCTTCTTTCTTCTGCCATTTTGGCTTCCCTTGGCATTTTTCAAGTTTCTCTATCCTCTCCTTATTCCTCTCATAGCCTCAGCACATGTGGCAGCCATCTTGGCCACACGTGGCTGGGAAGCTGGAAAACTCCAGAGTCCGTGTATGGGTTTTCCTGCTCTTGGATTATATATTGGAACCTGTGATGCAAAGCCTTTAAACCAATGGATTCCTGAGTCTCCATCCATTCCCGCCTGCGGCTTTGGGAGGTGGGAAGCAGAACTCTGCTTCCCGGCAGACTGTTAAGGAAGTGACCCCGGCGGCATCCTCGACACTCCACCCAGGGTTGATCCCCTGCATCCTATGGTCCTCTCGAAAGTACAATTAGAGTTATTCTGAGTGCAGAGTTTCATAAAGTAACCCGAGCATCACTGAGTATGACCCAAAAGAAAAAAAATCCACAAAGCTTACTGATAGATGATCCTGAATTCGCAAAAAGCAGAATTCATCCGGACTTGATGTATTTGGGGAGTGGAAGGATGGTTTTTAAATTAGATCACAGAAGTTAACCACTCAAGCCTCTGTAGTGCAGGTGACCTTGAGAGTGTCTACTACTGGGCTGAGGTCACTTAATCGCAGTTTCCACCTCCGAGAGCAAACCCCGGTCTGCTTCCCATATAATTGCTGAACGCCAGCAGAAGAAGCCTGCAACAAAAAAGCTGTGGCTGGAACTGAATTCTCAAGGTGAAATTTAAAGGGGAATCTAAGGAAGGTGATTCTCTCCAAGAAAGTAAAATCCCGACACTTAACCTGAGTAAAAATCAAGCCATTGGAGCTTGCCATTGCTTAATGCATAAATCCATCATTATTAAACAACTGGATAATAATCTGGTTATTTCTACCACAGAAGCTCAGGAGGCACATAACCATATATTCACTCTCAGCAATACATTCAGGGCTGGTCAAAACAGCTATAAAACTGAGAGTTCCAAACTGAGTGTGTTTTCTGAGTGTTCCAACTCTCACTGGGGGCAGAATATAGTCCCATTATATTTGCCTGTCACAAAAGTCTGCAGAAGATTCTAGATGTATTGAGCATCTCTGTGATCTCCTTAGACGCAAAAGAAACCTAACTCCCAAATTAAACATTCTTTGCCAGAAAATTAGTACACCATCATCAGGTTTTGCTTTGTATGTAGCAGTTCAGAAGGTGTGAATGAGCCTTGAACAACACACAGTTTAGTTGAAAAATATAACCAATTTCCCTGCAAGGGGAGACTCAGCCTGCCAGAAACCAAGGATCTCTGGTGTGTAAATAAAGCTACCATAAGAGATTTTTTGTTCAAAAAAATAATCTCCTAATACACAAACAAAGCTGAGTTGGGGCTCAAATACTCACAACATATTGTAATGGAAACAATATTACCTAGAATTAAAATCATTTGAATCGATTCAATGCTATGCCTTTATAAGAAAGGTACTGGGGAGTTTCCCCTTGTGGTGCTCTTCCCTCTCTCTTTGGCAGAACAGTGCCATCATGAAAAGTTAGGCTCACTTTACGTAAGCACACCCCAAAGTACTCCCAGTTGCAGTGCTCTTTACAGGTTTCAGTGCATTCTAGGCCCGGCCCCAGGATCGCAAGAGAGTGCTGATAGTATAGCAGTTGACATCTGGTCAATAGTGTCAAGAACAAAGCCCTGGCTCAGCCCTAAGGCAGGTACTCTTTCCTGAGTCTCTCCCCATTGTGCTCTCCGTAAAGCGTGACGCCTTCACTGAATCTAAAGCCCTTCTGAATCCCCGCATGCAGGCACCTCGTATCTCTCGCCCCCTCTCTGCTCACCTGCAACATCTCTGGTCTGGTTGCTACAGCTCTTCACTTCCCAACATCCTTCCCGGTCTAACCCAGTTCTTCACTTGCTCCTTTGCTGCTGGAATTGTTGGTGCTGGGCAGATCAGCTCTGCCTGTCCTGACCAACATTCTATCCAACTACTGCGGGCACCTCCCTGGCACGGGGAGAACCCAATGATTTCCTCCCCCAAGCAGGAGAGTGGAAAAGCCCCGCTTCTTTTTAGTTCATAACATGTGGCGCAACTATTCTGACCCCCCTAAAAGTCCCCTGCCTTGAAGGTCTGGTGTTTCCGCACGTGGCTAACCCAGATTCCTATCCCTCAGACGCCCATAGCGTCCCCTAAGGGCGCCCGCTAGGGAATGATCCCTAAGTCAAGAGTAAGCTTTTGCCATAAGCTACGTGTAGCAAAATCCATAACATGTCTTCCTTTCATGTCTAGATGTAAAATTACCATACGAAACCAAAAAAAAAACACAGTGTTAGAAAATAAGCACGTGAACAATTCACATCACAGCAAAGCAGAGGAATATTCTGCCGGGAAGCAGAGGAAACAACTCTAGAAGGTGACTCAAACTTCCTCTTGAATGCAAGTAGTTTTATATAAAATCAAACTTGTGAGACTTTATTGGACAGAAGAATAGTACTTGACTGTTTCCTGAATAACAAAAATAAGTAAGGGGTCTAAGAAGTCTAGGATAAATCTGAAGAGAACAGCCTGTATCGTGGGCATGTGTCAGATGAGAATGATCACAGATTTTATTTTCTGAAGGTGATGACTTTCAGGGAAAGGTCTAATCATGGAAGAGAAGTTCATATGATCATTATGGTCTGATGATGCAGGCTGTCTCTGGGAACAGCTTCTAAAATCTAAGCCAAGTACTAAACTACTATTTGCCTCGCCATCTACACAGAAGTACAGTGGATTGTATATTACTTGCAATATCAACAATAGTGTAAACTGTTACACACACGCATCCTTCGGTCTCACTTCAGCAGAGAGAGAAAGAAGAAATTTAACAAGAAATGCCAGCAAGCATATTTTTTTGGATGGAGAGGAGACATTTAGTGCACAAGAAAATGCCAGGATGAATAAATCAGCCTTATCTCCCTATCACACCATGAAAGCATAGAATATAGATTCACTCCAAAGCAATAGAGTTTAGAGGCTTAGATTTCACCTCTAAGTCCCATTCTTACTTATTAATAATATTCTCTACTTATTTCTTAGTTTTTTATAAATTGTAATTTATTTACAAATTATTTATCAAATCAATGATCACTGCAATATCTCTATAAACCCTCCGAGACAACATGACTTTCCCTTTGCTCATATAAACTCACACACCTGTAAAAGCTCATTATGTATCTTAATATGAAGGGATAGGATCAGAAATTCAAGGATCAAAGTTCTTTAACTTTGGTAACTTTTTTCACTAATCAATTAATATTACATATGTAGAAACTCAACAGAAAGTGCCCATCATTTTCTATAACAACTAAGAACTTAGATTCTAACTAGTGTTCCACTGACTGGACCAGCTTATGCTCAACTCCACCTCCTCTTGCACTCCAGCAACCAAGGAAGGTCAAGTGACATAGAACATCTCAGAGCCAAATGCCCCCAGATGCCCTCCCCCCCCCCCCATCCCAGCAGCTCTGTCTTCTCCGATCCTTCTCTTCCCACCCCCATCATCTCCTCCCATGGAATTACCACCCTTTCAACAGGCTAATTACACACTTCAGAATACCGCATTGTTGTAACAATGAATTGGATTAATATAGTATTTTTCCTTTGGAAACTTTGGGTAAAATTTGGCAAATTGCTCTCAAGAGAGTGGGGTTAAATTGGGGAGGGGCCTGGTAGGCTTTTGTAGTGAACCTGGCTTTTCTCTCTGCTAAATTTGAGTTCACGGTACTTTGATTTCTGAACCCCTACCTCTATGAAAAAGTCAAATTTAAAATGCAAGGAACTGAGAGAGATGGAAGATAATCATCACATAATTAAAATACCCACCATTTTCATGTATGTGCATCATTTATGAGGAAGAAATGCAAAAAGAACTGGATATTAGTTCAAAATTTGGGTAAAAGCCAGCACAAGGCAGTTCAGTTCTGCGGGTTTGCAGAGCAGTGGTAATCCATTGCTCTTTTGGTCTGTCACTAACACCACTGTGAAACACAAAAAGAGCTGCAATAGCTAGTGTCTGAATTACACAGTAGTCAAGCTAGATAATTAAATTCCCCTTCCAGAAAGAATATGTCCCTGCTGAGGAAACCTTATTGCATACTGCTGCTCATAGTGACCATTATTAAATTTGTAGGATATGTCTCTGTATTATAACCATTCATTTAAAAGTTATCATTACACAATCCTATATGGTTACAAAAGAAACAAAACTTCCTGCGTAGTCTAGGAAAGCATCTGATATTTTCTCATGAATTACATAAGAACATCCATCCTAGAACTGCACCAACAAATGGAAGAGCCGCCAGAGACTTCTTTGTCTTTTTTTCATGGATGTTAAAGACGAAAGCTTGTGCTCTAGGAATACTGCATGCAATCCCTAGAAGATTCCTCCCTCAGTTTGTTGGAGGTATCTCGCTTTCAGTTGACTTAGTATAGGAGGGCATATAATGCCAATTATTAATATAAAAATCAAATGCAATCATGTTTAAGGAAAATTCCATTTTTAGAGTAATTACATTTTGTTCACTGTTGCCATATATTGTTGCCCAGAGCCTCTGCATCTTGCCTGGAGTTGCCTTCTGCAGGCCACACTTGTAGATAAGGGAAGGAAAACAGTTTGAATGTGACAGTATAACTTACTATGTATTCTACGTTAGCTGGTATTAATATTTTCTCTCATGCTACCACAATCACTGTGGGACTAGATAGATCTTACCAGTATATTTACCTGGCCACATTGGATCTCTAAGTAATTAGACCAGAGAGAAATGCTGTTTGCCTCCAAGCAAAGTACGCATGGCTCTCTAATAAGTCTAAAGGCTAATATACAAAACAACTATGAAGTAAAGACAAAAATCTTGTGAAGGCTTGGGGAAATATATACCTGGTTGTAGAATATCCACTGGTACAGCTGCATGCCTTTGTATTCTGAGATACAATTCATCTCTGATGCCCTCCCCATCTACTAAGGGCTGCAGCCTGGCTGCACAACATTAACATTTCAATGGAACTAGGTGAGGTCCTTGGAGAAGCAACCTGAGGGGGTTATTCTGGAGCAGCCCTGTTTCCTTGCTGCTTGGTGAGAACAGAGACCCTCCTGGGAAGGGCGAGGGGGGGGGTAAAGGAGAGAAGCTTCTGAAACTTGGGAGTCACAGGCACAGGTTGCAGAGTGAGGGGGGATTGACCCCAACCACTTTCTGTTGGTGTGGGCCAGTCTAGGCTGAAAAGTTGTAAAGGCTGTACGCCTTGCCTTTGACCTTTGCCTTTTCGCCTTCTTCCTCTGCTCTCCGCCTCCTTCATTCTCCTCCCTGTTGGGCCTTAGCATGTGGTAGTGGCCATCTTGGCAGAGGATTCCTAAACCTATATGTAACATAAAGTCCAAGGTTTTCCTATTGTTGGATTGTATGCCAGAACCTGTGAGAGTAAAACCTTTGGAACTTTGCTGGATTCTTGCGTCTTTCTCTGTCCACCAGGAGCCGATGCCCCTAGGGCAGAAGGGGATCCCTGACTCTGCTCCCAGATTTTGTAGGGGCCCAGCACTCCCCTGTCAAGTGGACGTGTTGCAGGTGGACCCACGGGTGACTTGACGTGAGGCCAGAAGGGAGAGAGATGGTTGCTTTCTCCCAGCCGCCTCTGCCACCCTGGATCCGCTGGGCAGGTTTTGGACTGATAAAGTCTGTGATGAGCCCCCCTGAGCGGTGGGCCTGAGCCCCACCAGCCCCACAAGGTGGCCGTCCGCCATGCCTGATGCCTGCTTGATCTCTAGGCAGGGCATGGGAGTTAATCCCCACCACCCGAGGTTTCTAGGGAGACACAGACAAAGGCTGGAGCAAGTGAATTGCTCTTTGCAGGAAAGGAAAGTCAGTCCTAGGCCTTACCCAGGGCTGCCTCAGGGTTCTTGTCTTCCTCAGAAAAAAGAATTTTCAGGAGTCAACGAACAGTGAAGTAAAATAGATTTTATTGAGGAGGTTTTTGGAGAGGGAAGGGAGAGGGAAGTAAGAGAGAGTAACGCGCTCAAGAGAGAACGCGGCTACTCCAAAGACAGAGAGCGAGTAAAAGAGAGAGTACACATCTCAAGAGGGGAGATGTGGGCAACCCACTGCTCAGGCACCACAGGTGCTCAGCCACATGGGCTCAGGGCAGCATATGGTCCATGCAGCATGTTGCAACTAGGCAATATGTGTGCCCAGGCATGTGTGCCCAGGCAGCATGTGTGCGTTGTCCTTTTGGTCAGGACAGCTTTGATAGATTTCTCCAAAGTTACTCCCATATGGGGCTTCAACCCCGCTTACTAGGGACGGCTGCCAAGGGAGTAGACTTTGGGAGTGGTCTTCTTTGATTGGAATGCTTGAGTCTTCTTTGAGCTGGGTTTTGGGTGGGAAGGCTGATTCATTTCCCTCAGGAGATTTAATCAGCTAAGGCCATTCACACATTCCTCTGGCCTTCCCTTCCCCCAGGGTCCATTGTTGATATGGTCTTCTCAAGTCTGGTTCCCTGTGACAACAGGTGTGACTCTGGATGGCTGAAGGACCAGTTTTCCTTCTTCTTCAGGAATTGCCATGTGGCAATTATTGCCATGTGGCGCCCTATCTGCCTGCCTACAACAGAGGTTCCACCAAGACTCCTGTCCTGCACCCAACGTACCCCAACAGTTCACATATTTCTGTCAAATTTTCCCTCGAATATTAAGTAGGCTACTAATATATTTTGACTAAAATTTTGGTATACACTACATTAAAGATGGTAATATTAAACTATATTCACAACAATATCTTCAAAAATTATGCCAGCTGTGAATAAACTCTTATTCTCTTTAGAGAGAAGAAAAAGAAATATAAAATTGTCATGTTATCCACCTTAGAATAACTCTGTCTCTCAGTTCTATTTTTTTGTTGGAGCCATAGAATACATCTATAGAAAAGTAACCCACCCTTTAAATCTCCCACCCCTTGAAGTCTCCACTTCTAAATTTATGCTCAAAAATTGCAAATGAATAAGACTGTGTCAAATGTGTCGATTATCACTGTTATCAGTCATGCAAGTATTAAATAACTTCTGTGAATCATTAAGCATTCATTTTTTTTTGCTTTTTTTTTTTTTTGTGGGGATCACACCCAGCAATGCTCAGGGTTTCTCCTGGCTCTGCACTCAGGAATTACTCCTGGCAGTGCTCGGGAACCATATGGGATGCCAGGGATCGAACCCGGGCCAGCACGGGCCTGCAGCGCAAGGCAAATGCCCTACCTGCTGGACTATCGCTCCGGCCCTCATTAAGCATTCTTATGCAATAAAAAGGATAAAATATAAGATGTTTAAGAATCCCAGATCTAGTTAACAGGGGAATAAACACTACCATTTTTTGAAAGACAATGCATTTAAATTATATATCTTTGTTGTCAACAAAATGCACAATATTATTTTAATTCTTTTTTTCTTCAGTTTTTGTATTAAACTTTTATTTATCATCCATCTCTTCTAAATCCATTCATGTTTCTCAAAAAAAAACATATTTTTTCAACACTTCAAGAAGATTTGTATTCCTAAATTTTTTCCTGCTCTCATTCAAACACCATTTCCTAGTGGGAAAAAAAAGGTTTCATATGTTTATAAGCTAACAGATTTACTGAGAAACTGAGTTATTTCATATAGTGTATTTTCTGTCCCAGTGGAGCTTTAGTTGGCTATTTCAAACAGTTCCTTTTCTGTTTTATCATCTAATTTTTTGACTCCAACTGAAACATATTCTATAAGTCTCTTCTTGAAATCTTCCCCTGGCTTACTGTCACTTTGGACAGGATCCAAGACTCCGATCTTGGCAAAATAAGACCTTTCTTGCATGAGACTCACAGAGGTCGACATACTTTTCTAGGTTGACTAAAAATGCATCCAACTTTGACTTGGCTAAGGATGAGAACCCAACACCCAAGAAACTGTCATTTCAAAAGATTCATATTTATATATTTTTTTTTTTTTAAATTATTTTTTATTTTTATTATACCACCGTGAGATATACAATTACAAAGATGTTCATATTTGGGTTATGTCTTAGTGTTCCAGCACCCATCCCTCCACCAGTGCCCATTTCCCATCACCAATGTCCCCAAATTCCCTCCCCACCTCCCCTAGCCTGCCTCTATGGCAGGTTTATTTTTCTCTTTCTCTTTCTCTATCTGTCTTTTTCTCCTCCTCTTCTTACACATTGTGGATTGCAATACATGCATTTAGGGGTATCATGTGTATCTTTTTGCCTGCATTTAAAGCTCAGTTTTAGGTTGCTATTAACACTTTTGACAATTACTAGCACTCTGTTCCATTCTCTGTCTTACCTAACCTCTGACTCCCCACATTTGTGTAGTTTTCACACTTGATAAGACCTCCTGATCTATTATGTTTCACCTGACCTTAGATATTGCTATCATAATATGCATATATCAAAAGATGTATATTTATATTTAATTAAAATGAGAACATCTAACAGCACAATAAGTAATTTTCAATATGATCAAGAAATAAAAGGCACAAAGTTAGCAAATTCTGCAGCTGATCCCTTTTTATTAGAATACTACATATATCAGAAGAGCAGGACTTCCAGACACTATCAAACCAAAAGATGGTTGAAAGAAGACCATATTTTGCCTAAGTGACCTTTCTGATCAATCCATTCAAACGAGACTAGATATGAGCCAAACTGCCAGTTCAATTCCTGATTGGCAGAGAGTAGGAATAATTTTTTGGCTATAAGAAAAAATAAAATAATCATTCCTATTTTATTTATAAATCTCATAAACATATGACAGACCATTAGATAAATAAGCAGGCATATCACGGTACTTAAAAAAAATCCTAGCTGTCATATGGTGCAATTTA
The DNA here is from genome assembly GCA_021461705.1 of Cryptotis parvus. Taxonomy (NCBI): domain Eukaryota; kingdom Metazoa; phylum Chordata; class Mammalia; order Eulipotyphla; family Soricidae; genus Cryptotis; species Cryptotis parvus. The sequence continues at coordinate 12,689 of JAJIBD010010982.1, forward strand.
GGTGATAGCTAGCTATGACGTCATTTTATTTGAATCAAAAAAGTAATTCAGATTCTCAAAGACCCAACCCAATCCCAGGATGTTGGTGCAGGCTAGGGAAAGGGTTTGAGAAACTGGAAATCACCGACCATCATCATACTTGTTTCAACCCATAATAATCATCACAACTACCAAAAAGTTTGTCTAGGTTAGTGCTGCCTCCAAAGTTCTCCCTTCCCTTTGAGTTGCTTCAAGATTCCAGGAACTATACGTTGTTCTTAAGTGGGCAGTGTGAAAGTGACAGGTTATGGTTAAGAGCCAGCTGTTCACGTATTTGATCAGCCAGCAGGAAACTCTTTCAAAAGCTCTTAAATAAAAAATACAGTGTTGGGTGTCAGTGTCTGGTGACACTGTTTTTAATCTTCACATTTCTCACTGACAGGAGGTAATGGCTGTCCAGGGGACAACCTGTCACAGGACCACACCACCCTTACCACCAGGAGAGCCGCAATATGGACCCACAAACTACCTGTACAGTTCAGCCTTCTAGGCTTGTGTTACTGAAAAGATAATCTCAGGCTGGAGAGGTAAAAACAAACCAAAGAAAATTATGTTTTATTAATTGAGACTTTTAATTTATTAATATTTTCAATTTCCCCTAATATTAACATTACGACAATCACAAAAATGAAAGAACTTCATATTGTGTTTCTATTGCAATACTTAAAATTAGACCGTGAAGTGAACTGAGTTACTGGGAGGACAAATGTAGTCAAAGGGCAGCATCAGGCTCATCTCACCACTCCAGTCCCCACTCATGGGAAGTCCAATTTTTTCTTCTACTGCTGATCACTATGGAATACTGGGTTTCATTAGAAGATCCTATTCCAGGAAACATGTTATCTCAAAGTCTGGAATTGTTCCAGTAATCTGTCAACAATTTACAGATGGTCCAGAAATGGCTTCACTGTATTTTGAAGTCAATCACTCAAAACCCACATACTGAGGCACAGGGCAATGATAAAGCTGGAAAGTAATCAATAATTTTTTACCCAAAAAAATCAACATTGAGCATAAACTCAGAGCAGATTATGGAAAATATCTTTGCGATCACAAGCTTAATTTGAATTGCAGTGTTTCATTTTCATGTGATGATGGAGAACTATAAAACATGGCATAATTAATGTGACTATGAAAATAGTACATAAAATAACCTATGAAGAGTTTATTTCTGCTATGTGTACATATGTGCACATTCCAGTGTTCTAATTTGTATCTGGAGAATGCAGGCTGAATGAAAACATCTTCCTTTACATACAAAATTAAAAGTTCACAAGGAGCTGAGGTAAGCAGCTTAACAGTAGACTGCACGTTATGAGGTCCTGGGTCTCAGCCCTTGCACCTCAAAGACGACAAAAACCACAAATCACCAATGGGCGAGACAGACAGAACAGTGGATGGCACTTGCCTTGCACACAACACAGGTTCAATTCCAGGTCCCCAGAGGGTCCCTGATACATGGCCCAGAGTGACTCCTGAGAGTAGAGCCAGGAGACAGCACCGAGCAGTGCTGGGTGTGACCCAACTCCTAGCCCAAATAATACAAATCACTAATACCATCAAGATTTCCCACAACAACATAGGAACTGCTCAACATGTCTGAAATTCAGGAATTCCATGGCCACAGAGCGAGTCTGCCCTGTGCATTTCAGGACGTTTAGCCATAACCCTAGGCTGCACTCACCAAAGTGAAAGTAGCAGCCCTCCTCCCTGCCTCTAAGATGGGACACACAGGGACAGACAATAGCACAGAGGGTAGAGCTCTTGCCTTCCAATGGGCTGATCTGTGTTAGCTCTTCAGAGGCCCATGTGGTCCCCCCGAGCCCTGCCATGAGTGATTCTGAGCACAGAGCTAGGAGTAAACCCTGAGGAACTTCAGGTGTGACCCTCAAAAATCATATATACCAAATAATGTATTATATATTATAATACATGAAGTGTATATATGATATATTAGAATTGACTTATCTAAAATTAGTCATTTAAACTTCTTAGCAAACTACAGAAAGAATAAGTGAAAACTATCAGAAGAAAAGAAGTTATGAAATTAGAATATAAAAAATTAAATTAAAAAACAAGAGGCTATCCACAAAACCAGACTCATATTCAAAATATATATTCAAAAGTTATGAATATGTATTCAAAAATACGTATTCAAAGTTATGAAATTAGAATATAAAAATTAAATTAAAAAACATGAGGCTATCCACAAAACCAAAAGACTCATGTTCAAAAATATGAATAAGATTGATAAACCTTAGCCAGGTTAATGAAGAGAAAAGATCAAAGATACAATTAGAAATACCATAAATAAAGAGAGGCCTTTGTATCTGGTTACATGGACACTGACAGATAATAAAGAAAAACTATAATGTACATAATCAAAAATTTCGTAAGTAGACAAAATAAACAGATAGGGTATTCCAAAATTCAAGAAAGGGAAAAGAGAATCTGAGGAATTAAACATGTTTCATAAAAAATCAATGAAAGGACCAAGCTCAGTGCTGGATAAGGATACAGGGATTAAGGCACATGCTGTGCATGGAGCCAACCCAGTTTATCCCCGGCACCAGGTGGTGCCGGGGGCATTGCGGGACCACCCTGCCCCCAAGGACTACTGGCTTGGCCCGGCAATCCCTCAAGGTGGGGTCTGAGAGCATCAGGTCCAGAGACCCTAGCATTGAACTCTGCTCGCCGGTTCAGCCAGTGAGGAGTGGACAGAAGTTCGTGGACTTCTATAGCACCACCAGGGAGTCGAAAAATAAGACAAGGCCAAAACCCAGCGTGTATCCCTTGTGTGCCTTATTTGATCAAGCATATTTACCCAACACTTTAGGGAAAACGGCATCACTTCTCCACAACTCTTACAGGCAACAGACGCAGAAGAAGCAGGTTTCTGTATTCTGCTTCAATCCAGTCATCTATGTCTCCTTGGCTTTCCTTAAACTATGCACATTTTCTCTTTTTTATTGTTTATTTTACCACCCTGTGATGCACAATTACAAAAATGTTCATGATTGGGTTTCAGTCATACATTATTCCAGCACCTGCCCCTCCACCAGTGCCCTATCCCCACCACCAATGGCCCAAATTCCCTCCCTCTCTTACACTTTTCCTTTTCTTCCCCTCCCCCTTCCTTCTCTTTCCCCCCCTCCCGCCCCCCTCCCCTTCTCTTCCACATTGTGGGTTGCTCTACAGACATTTAGGGACTACCATGTAAATCCCTTTGTGTACATTCAACTCTTAAACTAGGCGCATTTTCTCTTCAGGGTCTTTGTACTTTTTTTGGTCTCTTTTACAGAGTCCACCTCAAAATAGCCACGTGATCTATTGTTATTGCTTTGCAGCTTTTGTTCCATGGTAGCGGATATAAAATAGCAAGGACTTTGCATTTTTACATCATTACATAAGAGCTTTATGTGCTAATTCTTTTATTCTTCACATTCAACTATATCTGACTATCACATATCTTTTAGTCATTCACTATTTCCCTTATAAAACACGCCAATAAAAAACAGAACAAGTTAATGTGTAGCTTCCCATTGTCGCATCTGTACTTGACAATCACCTATTCATAGCAGTTGATTGATAGATTTACAAAAAATTTAATTGCTTAAGAAACGATTCATGAATTACACAAAAGTATCTTTGACATTTTTCTAGCCTATCTTACATTTATGGTAGCTAAACTAAAAGTCAAAACGGAAAATGACTATCACTTAGGAAGGAACACATCAATTCCTATAGTAAAATTGATTCAAAATTGCCCAATTTTTCAGGCACATAGTAATTTCTCAAAAGAAGCTATATTTTACTATCTTTATTTGTATGTTTTAAATTAGAGAATGAACATAATGTAGATACTGTAAATTAAATTAAGTGTGCTCATAATTTTAAAAACCGCTATTTTTTAAGTTTGTCCTTAGGGAATATGTGCCTGCTGTTTGTATAATATGTCACCAGGTGGAGCTCTGGTTCACTCTGGCTGAAGAGATCTTTAACCTCTGGAGAATATTCACAAAACCAGGAAACTGTAACCACCATCTTGGTAGCCAAGATATTTACTATGAAGAAATAAACATCAAAGATGACATAACTCAGCATTTATACATGTTATGACAGAAATCCACAAAAACATCTCTATCTCTTACAGGCATACACAATCTTAGGTATTAATATTAAAAGACTTTTAAGAACTTTAGTAGCAAAAGTTGTCCAATTTGCTGCCTCTAATTCTGCAAACCAAGTATCTTCATAGAGTACCTGGCAGCTCCATTTCTCTCCCCAAACTACTGCTTCCGCCATAATAACTTGGCACTCTCCTGAACCAAGTCGGCTGTCAGAGCTGCTGGTGAGTTGCCTTCAGTTGAGTCCCACTGTTCATCAAACAAAAACAAAACCATTCAACAAGGTCCTCGAGGTTCTGTGTTTCTGCCCTTTCCCAGCAGTCAAACTCTAGGCTCACTGTCAGCCTCCCCCCCCCTAAGGCTTCTCCTGTGCTGTTTCTTTTACTTTAAACCACCTCAAGTTTCAGTCATCCACCGTTTCCACCTACTTAACAGCATTTTCCATCAAACTGTCAACAGAGAAGAAAAGCTAGACTTCATTCTAGAAGCCTCTCCTATCTCTGCTCTGGAGTCTATTATTTACCGTCATAGAACTATACGCTACTTCTTAATTTATCCACCAAATAGATTCTTACTAACATTGTGAACAATTAGGGTTTTTTTCTCTCTTACTAATATACAACTTCCTTAAGAACAAAGATTACTCCTGATTTTACAGCCTTTCATTCTCAGCCACAGCTTGGTACCTGTAACATTCATGGAATTCAATTTCTATTTTTAATTAAGAGAATGTAGGAAATGTCTTTGTCATCTGCCATAATATGACTCAACTGCAACAATTCCTGGTCTAGCTCTTGTCACATTTCCAGTTTATGAAAGAGAAAATCTAAATATCCCTGCTTAGATCATATACAAGCCCTGCATCAGCAAGCTACAACCCAATATTCAAGGTTGAGAAAACTGAAATATGATCCATGAGAACTCATACACTTTTCCCAGAAAGGGAGAGATTATGTTGAGCTAGCAGTTTACTCAAGAAATATCTACTATGAATCCCCACTTCCCTGGATTATTTCAAAGAGATATCATATTTATAGCACAGTATTCTGCACTGTGTGGAACACAGAGTCAGCATTTCAGAAACCTGATTTATAGTTACCTTCTCCAATAATTTTTTATACACAAAGCTTTCCATCCAACATTTCAACAGTTTTTTTCCACTGCTCTATTTTAAAGATATTAAAAAGTTTAAACATGCAAGTGCTTTATAATAAGTATCCAGGCACAATATCACTCCTGGGAATATACCTTGGGAGGCCAAATACACACAGCAGCAACACCATCTACACTTACATATTCATAGCATCACTACTAACAATAGCCATAATCGGGAAACAACCAGAGTGCCTAGAGTGCCCAAAAAATAGACAACTGGATAAAGAAACTGTGGTACATCTACATGATGGTATATTATGCAGCTGTTATGAAAACCAAAGCTATGAAATTTGTCTATAAATGGATGGACATGGAGAGGATCATGCTGAGTGAAATTAGTTAGAGGGAAAAGTACAGATATAGAATAACTTAATTTATTTGTGGGATATAAAAATAGTATGATACTAATATCAAGGCCAGGCAAAAAATGGATGAGGAGATCTTGTCAGTGAGTGGAATATACCACAAGTCTGTGGCATCAGAGGTTAGATAAGACAGAGAAACGAACAGTGTACTAATAATTGTTCACTGTATCACTGTCTTCCCGTTCATCATCAATTTGCTCAAGCGGGTACCAGCAACATCTCTATATGTTCTGTCTCATGCAAGTAGAGCCCAAAGGCACCTATTGCTCCAGGAACATAAAGAGCCTCAAACCATTCCATCAGGTCATGGGAATGAGGTCTATAATTGTTACTGGTATTTGGCATATCAGTAAAACCTGCAGCAGTTTTTTTTTTCAATCCCGCCCAGGTATGCTGAACCAGAGATTCTCAGACATGGGGCAGAGCTGCTACTTGCTCTCCCTGTGCCCAGCCACTCATGAGGCGCCGAGAGGCATGGCGGGTTCTAGCCCTGGCCTGCCACCCGAGCAGAGCCTCACAACAAGCCAGACGACCCCCCTCCCCGGACTCCATGGGGGCTGCCGTCTTCCACATCTGGACTTCTTTCTCGTCACAACTCCACCCAGCAGACCAGACTATCACAGCCCGGATCATCGACACCCACCCTGCAGCAGTTTTTTTTTTTTTTTTTTTTTATCCAGCCCAGGTACGCTGAACCAGAGAACCGTGCCCTCTCAGACATGGGGCAGAGCTGCTACTTGCTCTCCCTGTGCCCAGCCGCTCATGAGGTGCCTGGGAGGCATGGCAGTTTCTAGCTTGGCCTGCCACCCCAGCAGAGCCTCACAACAAGCCAGACACCCCCCCACACACTCCATGGGGCCCAACATTTTCCACATCGGACTTCCCTCTCATCACAACTCCACCCAGAATACCAGACTATCACAGCCCGGATCATCGATACCTACCATGCAGTAGTTTTTTTTTCAATCCGGCCCAGGTGTGCTGAACCAGAGACTCTCAGACATGAGGTAGAGCTGCTACTTGCTCTCCCTGTGCCCATCTGCTCAATAGGCGCCCGGGAGGCATGGCAGGTTCTAGCCCTGGCCTGCCACCCCAGCAGAGCCTCACAACAAGCCAGACGACCCGCCCCTCCTTGGGGCCTGCCATTTTCCTCATCTGGACTTCCCTCTCATCACAACTCCACCCAGCAGACCAGACTATCACAGCCCAGCTAACGCCGGCCGCTAGCGGCTCCACGGTTCATCAATAAATGCTTCATTTAGAGGTGACTACAACAGTATGCCACCCACGTGGCAAGCCTGGCAAGCTGCTCGTGTAGTATTTGATATGCCAAATACCAGTAACATTTATATTAGGTCATTCCCGTGACCTAATATAATTGTTTGAGGCTCTTTATGTTCCTGGAGCAAGCGGTTGCCTATGGGTTCTCCTAGCATGAGACAGGACATATGGAGATATTACTGGTGCCCGCTCTAGCAAATAGATGATTAACGGGAAGATAGTGACAGATATTTGGCATATCAAATACGACAAGGGTAGCTTGCCAGGCTCTGCCATGCAGGTAGCATATTCTTGTAGCCATCTCTAAATCCAGCATTTATTGATGAACCTTGCGACTGAAATTGGCCGTGCGAGGCGGGCTGTGATAGGCTGATCTGCTGGGTGGAGTTCTGATGGGGGAAGTCCAGATGTGGAAAATGGAGGCCCTCATGGAGTGGGGGTCATCTGCCTTGTTGCGAAGCTCTGTTGGTGTGGTGGGCCAGGGCTAGAACACACCATCACTCCCAGGTGCCTCATGAGCGGCTGGGCACAGGGGAGAGCCAGTAGCAGCTCTGTCCCATGTCTGTGAGTCTCTGGATCAGCATACCTGGGCCGGATTTAAAAAAAAGACTGCTGCAGGGTGGATCTCGATGAGCCAGGCTGTGATAGGCTGGTCTGTTAGGTGGAGTTCTGATGAGGGGGAAGTCCGGATGTGGAAAATGGAGGCCCGCATGGAGTGGAGGGGTCATGTGGCTTGTTGCGAGGCTCTGGTGGGGTGGCGAGCCAGGGCTAGAACACGCCATCCTTCCTGGGCACCTCATGAGCGGCTGGGCACAGGGAGAGCCAGTAGCAGCTCTGCCCCATGTCTGAGTCTCTTATTTGTTAAGATTTATCATTTGAAAACCAATTATCCATTAAACACTAACCTCATAATAAATAGTAGATTCTACAATCCCCACAGACAGGATTCTTAACCTGATGATAGAGACTCAGAGTCACACAGAGTCAAAGATGAGAGCTACAGCTCATTTTACCTACAGGTAAAATGACTAATTTTGAGATAACTACAAGAGTATGCTACCTGCACGGCAGAGCCTGGCAAGCTACCCGTGTCGTATTTGATATGCCAGATACCAGTAACAATTATAGACCTCATTCCCATGACCTGATGGAATGGTTTGAGGCTCTTTATGTTCCTGGAGCAAGCAGGTGTCCTTGGGCTCTACTTGCATGAGACAGGTCATATGGAGATGTTACTGGTGCCCGCTCGAGCAAATCGATGATGAACAGGAAGACAGTGATACAGTGAAAATGACTAATGGAACACAGTTGAGGACTACCATAAAATATGGGCACAGAGATTTTTGCAAATATACTTAAGTGACATTACAAACATCAGGTAAGATTCTTGCTTTTCACTTTGCCAACCAAGGTTCCATCCCCCACCATCCTATATGGTTCCCCATTCACTGCCAGGGAGTAATTCCTAAGTGCAGAGCCAAGAGTAACCCTTGAGTATTGTCAGGTGGGGCTCCCCAAAAAAAAATTTTATGATTTATTCGTACACAAGACAAATATAGAAGTTGCTCTCCTTTTGCTCACAGAAACTTACATAGATCTATCATATTCAGCTTTGTTGGGTCTACACAACCCAGATTTCTCTATTTCCCCCTCTACAGATATCCAGTTTCCTAAGAGTTCAATAGCAAAAATAGCTCCCATGTTCTTCTAAATCCTGTTAAAAATAGCAATAAGAAGGAAGGAGCTGAAGGATAGCCCAGAGGTCAGAGGCACGCTTGGACATGAGCGAATGGGAAGAAGCACAGCTTGGTGTCCTCCTTCCTGGACCCAAGGACTCCTCAGCTCCTCCCTCATGAACTGTTAGCGCCCCTTCAGCTGAGCATCACCAGATAAAGTCTTGGCAGCCCACAAGCACTATTGGGGTGACTCTGGTGGACCCAAATCACTGGGGTCTCAGCTGCGCCAGACATCAAGCCCTAATATTTAACCATCTGTCCCACTAGTACTATATTGTTGGGAGAAAGCATTGTTTGGGAGTCTAACAGAAATCAGAGCCTGATATTGACAGTCATTATTATACTATCCATGTGCACTAAGCAGGTGCCTTCATGTATGCACTTGCTTTAATTTTTTCAATTCCTAAAACTCAACGATGGATTTTTTTTCTCCAATCAACTATTTTGTGTTTAAGTTTCAAATTAATCAAACAGTTCAAATGACAACTTATATTGCTAAATCATGAGCTGCAGAAATACTGAAAGCAAGGGTAGGCTAGTTCTACATCAGTTAACTGAGCATAAATACTTTACACACTGACAGGATCATCATGACTAGACCTATTTATACATTCTCTTATTTTTCATATTATAAATTAGATTTAAGACTTAAAACATTATATCTAATTCTGCTGAGTACCATAACTACCAAGCAATCAATTTTTCCACCTGTTAGCAAACTAAAATCCGCAACATACTCTATATTATTTAAGTCATTTGCAAATTAATTACAAATATTAAACAGTTCCTTCTGTGGAGCTAATAGTATTTGTACCATCTTAAGACAAATCCTATTTATATTTTTTATCAGTTCTTCTCCACATTTTCCCTCATTATGTATTATTTTTGGTTAACAATGCTTAGTAAGCTTTTTTCCAAGTCATCAATTCATTTTAGAATAAATTTGTTTTACTCTGCTTTCTTAATCCATCACCCAAGAGTAGGAAAGATATTCACCTTCAAAACTTGGTTTTACAATAGAATTTTGCTGACCTCAAATTTCCAAAAAATTTCATCTTGTTAATTATGAAATTAAAATGGATGTGACAAATATATAATAAAAATCAAATCCCAATAAATGAACATACTATTCTCTTGTGATCAATAGCACACTCTAAAATTTAGTTCTCTGATAAAATGCACACAATTCAGAGAGTATGTCAACTTTCACGTATAACATTACTTGCCTTGCACGTGTAGTGTTGCAGGACACCTAAAAGTCTAGGCCTCTGCATCTGCCATGGATTGCCTCCCTGCCGGTCACTTCATAGATAAGGGGATAGTCTGAATGTGGTAGTCTTATCTGACCATGTATTCTGTACTGGCTGGTATAAACATTCTCTCATGCTACCACAAGCATCGTGGGACTAGCTAGATCTTACCAGCATATTTGCCTGGCCATGTTGGATCTCTAAGTAATTAGACCAGAGAGAAATGCTGTTTGCCTCCAAGCAAGCAAGCATGGTTCCCTGATAACTCAAAGGCAACTAAAATACAAAACTTCCGTGAAGTAGACGGAGACTCTTGTGAAGGCTTGGAGAAATATTTAACTGGCATTAGTATTAGTCTTTTGGTACAGAGACATGCCATCTCAGAAACCCCTTCTCTACCCTATAAAGGTAATTCCAGGAAGATCTTGGCTTAAAATATTAGGTGAGGTGCTGGGAGAAATTACCTGCGGGCATTTGATCCTTCCTGCCAGGGGAAGTTACATTTAGCTTATAGCTTCTCCCAGCTCTGCTAGGAGGCTTTTAATTAGCTCTGGGTCGTTGTAAACAACCAGATGGTCTCCTGAAGTTGCTACATTCTATGGAGCTATTTTCCTGTTTTAATCTCTAGACAGCCCAGCCCAAAATGGGCTGGGCTGGGGAGTTTAGGCGGATTTCGAGCTATAAAATAAGCGGCAAGAAGAAAGAATATCTATCTTTTTTTCCCTTTTTGCCATTTCGCTTCCTTTTGTATTTTGCTTCTCCGTCCTCTCCATTCTCTGTTGGGCCTCAACACGTGGTGGCAGCCATTTTGGCCTACACCTGGGTGGGGCCTAGGTGGGAACCCAGAGTCTGGAGGTTTTCCTGCTCTTGGATTGTATATTGGAACCTGTGATAGTAAAGTCCTTTTAAAACTGCATCGGATTCCTGAGTCTTCATCCATTCCCTGCCAGCGGACATAGAAGGGAACTCACTTCCCGGCACTGTCGGGGAACCCGGCAGCGCTCCCTGACAGTGTAGTACTGCTGAAAATACTTACCTTTGAGCAAAAGGATCAACAATTTCCAGAAATGGCAAATAGAAATAAATGAATCTCAATTATATATTGCTGGGCAAAGAAAAAACTCTGATATAATTGAAATGATGAAGTGGACTAACAAGCACACAGAGAAAGGTTCAGAAAGTACAGAAGACAAATTCTAATGCCAAATGGAAAAGTGACGCCAGTAATGGGGAAAAAAGGGACTACTCTGACAATTGCATCTGTTACTAAAATAGATACCGTGACAAATGAAAATTGCAAGAACAAGTTCTGTAATGGGATTAAGACAGAGCATGGGAAATAATGACTGAGGATAAAGACAAACGTGGTGACAATGGCAGGTGGAGTGACAAATGCAATGCTTGGACAAGCAAAATTGGGGAATCCGGATAGCTGAGAGACCCAAGGCGAAGACTAAGACAAATGTGTCAGCAATGCAGATAGCATCATACCCGTGCCAGAAGACAGTGCTAAATTATAAATGTTAATGATAGATGGTGTGAGCAAAGTCTCAAGCAGAACAAAAGAAATGAAATGGAAAAATACCCTTCCTGCAGCGTTTGATAGTGTCTTCGTTTTAGGAAGCTGTAAGAATCGAATGGGACCATCTTGGAGTTGCGGTAGAATGGAGCAAACTCTCCAATTTGGCCCTTTCCTAAGCCTCTCTCTTAATCCTCAAGGGAATATACATGGGTACAGGTCCATCACAGTGCTAGCAGAAAAAGAATCTTTAAAAAGGAAAATGGCAGTAGGAAAAAGGAATTAAGGACAGAACAAGGGAAAGGTAATAATATAAACTGAAATAGGAAAAGAGCTAAAATTTGAAATAAAGGTTATATGATATAGAAGTTCCACTATCAAATACTTACAAAGAAACTACTGTGTAGCTGACACTGTATCAGACAGTCGGATAGCAATGATGACACAGAAAGGAAAATCCAGGATTTCAGTGCTTCTCAG
>JAJIBD010010984.1:0-37963 GCA_021461705.1 Cryptotis parvus
CGCAAAGCATGGATCAGGAGATCTTGTCAGTTTGTGGAATCTACTGCAAGTGTGTGGGAGTCAGAGTTTAGGTAAAGACAGAAAATGGAACAGGGTGCTAATAATAGTCGAGGGTACTAATGCCAACCTAGAACTGAGCATTAAATAGAGGCAAAAGGATACACATGACAACCTTTTAATGTATGTTCTGTAATCCATAGTCTGGAAGGGAAGGAAAAGAGAAAGAGAGAGAAAGGGAAAAGAAATAAAGAACCTGCCATGGAGCAGGGCTGGGGAAGGGGGAGGGAACCGGGGATGTTGGTGGTGGGAGATGGGCACTGGTGGAGGGACGGTGCTGAAACACTGTATGACCAAAACCCAAACATGAACTTTTTAATTGTATATCTTTTTATTTGTATATCTCACGGTGGTATAATAAAATACTTAAAAAAAAAGAAAGGAAGAATGAACTAATAATTGTTAGAAATGATAACATCAGCCTAGAACTGAACATTGACTATAGGCAAACCAATATATATGATAACTTCTAAATGTATGTATTGCAAGCCACAAAGTGTAAGAGAAGGAAGAGTGAGGGAGAGAGAAAAGAGAGACAGAAATGGAAACAGAGAAAGAAGAGGCAAAGTGCCTGCCATAGAGGAAGGCTGGGAGAGGGTGGAGGGAATCAAGGGACATAGGTGGTGGGAAATGGGCACTGGTGGAGGGATGGGTGCTGGAATGCTGTATGACCCGTAACCCAAATATGAACATGTTTGTAATTGTATATCTCACAGTGGTATAAAAATAAACAAATGCCTATTAGAAGCAAGAAATACAAGTGAACAAATGTTGTGGTTTGTGTAAGACAATAAAGGGGAATATTTTATTTACCTCCAACCGAGAAAGCAAATGGCCCATTTGCATCAAAAGATAGATGTTTTCAGGAAAATCTCTTCTAAGTGAGGGAAATTTCTCTCTTACCCCTATAGGATTTCAGCTGCTGGGAGGTGTGTCCAACCCCTGAAAATATGATTGCTTCCTAGCAGAATTCCAACTAAACCACAGGGTACTGGAAAGCAACTTGATTGAGGAAAGGTTCTAAGAACTGTCTGAATGACTTGAATGTTCATAGATGAACTATAAACATAATTGCTCAATAGAAACGCTACAGGTTTAGTTCTTTCTTTCCAAACCAGGAAGACAGAAGTGCAATATAAAAAATAAGTAAATTTTAGGATTTCATCTATGAAATACTTTATATCATAAGGGGACCCAAAAATGACTCTGAGACCATGCCAAATTTTCTTGCTCAATTTATGTAGAAATAATACAACAGTGATAGGTGGTCAGCTAAAGTTCCCCTCCCACCTTTATAAGGTCCACAGTAAGAGTACAAATAACACAAATGCCTTCTGTTGAAAGATGTTTAGATTGAATAAAGATTTTTTTTTAATTTAGAGGAACTAGATTCCACTCTTCTATTTTGACAAATGTCCCTGCATAACAACCTAGGAATGCAAGTCTGTACTTAGAATTCTCTGACCCATTGCGATACTGTACTGATGTAGGTGTATATTAGAGTCAAGCCCAGTCATTGGTCTAAAGGGAAAAGTGTCTGCTATAGAGGCAGGTTGGGGGAAGGGGGAGGGAATTGGGAGACATTGGTGGAGGGAACAGGGCACTAGTGGAGGAATGGGTGCTGGAACTCTATATGATTGAAATCCAATCATGAACATCTTTTGTAACTGTGTGGGTTGGGGTATAATAAAAAAGTAAAAATAAATAAATAAATAGATAGATAAATAAAATTAAATGAATGAATGAACAAGCAAACAAATAGATAGATAGATCGATAGATAATGAAAAAAAAGAATGAATAAACAAATAAATAAATAATAAATAAACGAATAAGTAAATAAATGAATGAATGAATAAACAAACAAATGAATTGAAGAAAATATAGGCATTCCTGAAAAAGCTAGAAATTGAATTTCCATATGACCCAGCAACCACTTTATGCAATATACCCCGTGGCCCAAAAAGCACATAGTGAAAAATGCCATCTGCACTTCTGTATTTATTGCAGCATTACTCACAATCCAGGAGCAGGCGTGCCCAAAGGGACGGCAGGTGCTCCCGCTGCTCCCACAGTCTCCACACAGATCTGGGGATTTGCTTTCCTTCATCTGCCGCCAGCAACTAAGGGCTGTGTCTTTACGTGCCAACCCCGCTACCTAGCACAGTGCTCCCCTGCCCCTGTCACCCCGTGATATCAGGCCCTCAGTAAGAGTTTGAATTAATGGCAGAGATGGACACCGCCAGTAAGAGATTTACCAGGATGCCCAACAAAGCTAGTGGCAGCTAAGCCTGGACCCACCTGTTCTATCGTCCAGGGCCTTTCCCCTTTCATCCACTCCCTCTCCTGTTGGTCCAATCAGCTGGGCCTGCTCCCAGGAGCCCTTCAGAACCAAGGCAACCCACTGTGTTATCAAACCCGAGGGAGGGATCACCATGAATAGTCCATGCTTTCCCGGAATCCCAGCTCCACCTGAGGGCGGCCTTGGCCCATCCGATGTGCGGGCCACTGCGCACCTGGAACCAATTCCATCTTCGTTGAGACTCATGGGCCTGGAGACCTGGAGAAGGGGCTCAGCAATCTTGCCCTTACGAGGAGCCTCCGGAAGGCTCCGGGAGAAAGGTGGGCAGCTGCCCTGTTTGATGCTGCATCTGCGGAGACTGTTTTCCCTGGGCCTTGACCACAGAAGAGGAGTGTGGACTGTTTAGAAGGTTCCAGGAGCAGTGCTGCCAAACAGCTGCTACCAGCTCTCTCTGTGCCCAGCTGATCACGAGGGGCCAGGGAGGGAAGGCAAGTTCTAGCCCTGGCCCGCCAGCCCAGCAGAGCCCTCGCAAGAATTCAGAGGAACCCCCACACCATGAGGGCTGCCATTTTCCACATCTGGACTCCCCACTCATCAGAGCTCAACCCAGCAGAAGAGCTGATCACAAGCCCGGCTTATCATCAATAAATGCTCGAGATTAAAAGTCACTACAATAGTATCCCACCCGCATGGCAGAGCCTAGCAAGCTACCCACGTAGTATTTGATATGCCAAATACCAGTAACAATTATATACCTCATTCCCATGACCCTATGGAATGGTTTGAGGCTCTTTATGTTCCTGGAGCGAGGGAGCAGATGCCCTTGGGCTGCACAAGCATGTGACAGGACATATGGAGATGTTACTGGTGCCCTACCGAGCAAATCGATGATGAACGGGAAGACAAGTGAAGTGATTACTCACAATATCCAGAATTTGAAAACAACCTGAGTGCTTAAGGGATAAGAAACCTGTACATCTACACAATGGAATACTGTGCAGCTGTTAGGGAAAATGAAGTCATGAAATTCACTTAATAATGGATGGACAGGGGGAGTATCATGCTGAGTACAATGAGTGAGAGGACAGGGACAGACATGATTGGAAATGATCACTCTGCATAAGAACTGTGCTGAAAGTAGAGGGAACAGACATGATAACCTCTCAGTATTGATATCGCAAACCATAGTGCCCAAAAGGGGAGAGAGCGAGAGCAAGTAAGTGAGCATTAGAGAGAGAGCAAGAGAAAAGAGAGGGAGAGAGAGGTGCTTGCCATAGTGACACCTGTGGAGAATGTGGCAGGAGGGAAACTGGGGACATTAGCAGTGGGAAATGTACACTGGTGGAGGGATGGGTGTTGTTTCATTGTATGACTGAAACCCAATCATAAACAGCTTTGTAACAATGGACCCAAAATGATTCAATAAAAGATATTTACTTTAAAAAATCACTTATGGGAATATACCCTGGGGACCAAAAACACACAGCAGAAATGCCATCTGCACTTCTCTGAGCATTGCAGCACTATTCACAATAGCCGGGATCTGGAAGCTACCTTAACCATTTTAAATGATATAGTTAAGTTCTATGAGGTGTATTTATTTGTTGCACAACAAATCTCTTAAACTTTTTCTTTTGCAAAAACTAAAATTTGACTCAAGTACAACTCTCTGTTTTCTTTTCTTTTCTTTTTTTTTTTTTTTTTTTTTTTTTTGGGTCATACCTGGCGGTGCTCAGGGGGTTGCTCCTGGCTCTGCACTCAGGGAATTACTCCTGGCGGTGCTTGGGGGACCATATGGGATGCCGGGATCGAACCTGATCCAGCACAGGCCGGCTGCGTGCAAGGCAAACGCCCTACCGCTGGGTTATCGCTCCGGCCCCCAACTCTCTTTCCATACTACATATCCCATCATCCCCAAAACATGACCCAGATCTATTAAGATTCTATCAGACTATTTTCATATGGTGAAAATCAGAATTAAACAAAGAGAAAAAAAACTATTTGTGCAGAATATTATATGACCAGAGGCCAGAGAGGTAGTAGAGTGCCTAGTGCACTTTTCTTGCCTGTGGTTGAGCTGGGATCAGTTCCTGGCACTCTGTGGGGGCCCCTGGAGCCCACCAGGAGTGATTCCCCAGTGTAGAGCCAGGAGTTTTTTCTACTCAGAATTCAAAACTTCTGGAAAAGTCAAACGCAAAATGGATTATTTGAAATTAAAAAATATATCAGTAATTTGATTTCTTGTTCCTCAGCTTAATTTTGGAAACATATAAAAGAAAACCATAATCATAATTTATCAGAATGAACTATGAAGGAATCTTAACTTGAGGAATATCTCTGTGGCAAAAAGTGGCATTTAGTTTTACTGCCCTCTTACATAAACTAATATTTTAACTTTGCTTTAAGAAAATTTATATTTACGATTATTTATGAAAGTTACTAATATATACACTATTTTTGCATAATTGCATTTAGTACTGTTTTGTTATCCTAAGAAAACTGACACTTGACACAGAAGCTAGAGAACACAAATATTTATTATAAGTATCTATATTAAAAAGTTAATTTTAAAGCTGAAGTAAAAGTATTATTCCACATCAATCCATACTGTTACACAACCTGAAATAACAGAGTAATGAAAAGTATATTTTAACAAACTCTTATTTCTAACATAAGCATTATTTTAACCACTGCTTAAAGAAAAATTAAATTAAAAAAACTAACAAAATCACAACTATATGTATCGCATTTTTAGGATAGTTTTCATTTGGTACTCTATTGATATGTTATCAAACTTTGAAAGTTGACATAAAGCATTAGAGAACATCAATATTTATTACAGGTATCTACATAGCTAATTATTTTAATGAAAACTATATACCCATTCAAGTAACAACACATAAAAGTATGCAATGTTATATAATATGTCTAAAATAATAAGTAGTGCAAATAAAATTTATAATGGTTTATAATGGTCCTTTTCTAACACTATACATTTACTGTCATATTTGGCACACAAATAATCCCGTGGAATAACTAGAAATGTGCAAATAACATATGGCATAGAAATCTACAGAGACCCCATAGAAGTGACTCTTAAGCTGGATGTTAAAGAGTAGCAGACAATAGAAAATAGTTTCCAGTTCAAGTCTCAATCAACACATGGGAGTGAGAATAGCATGGTGCTTAGGAAGCCTCAATTCTTAAAACACTGCCAAAGTCAGAGATATGGATGGGAAAGTATTAGGAGATGTGGTGAGACGTCAAATGCAGGTCTAAAGAAATCTTCACCCTCCTCTAGGGCTGGATAAAGTACAGTACGAAGGCACATACTTTGCATGCTGTAGACTGAGTTCAATATGAGCTTCCATCTCTGGTGCCAATATGTTCTCCCCTCGCCACAGGTCCCAAGCAGCATCGCATCTTTATGTCTTCATATTGATCCACCATGTGGTTGTACAAGAACCGCTGGAAGGGGCCTCTGGATCATCTGAGCACAGCCAAGGAGACTCCTAAATGCTCCCCACACACACCACACACACGCACACACACAATCCTCACACAGCCAAACAAGATAGTTTTAGCTCAATTACACAGAGTATGCTGGCATAGGGAAGAGAGTAAACAAAGGAGTGTTACTGATCAGAAGCGTCACCGATGAAAATATTCTACCGTGTCTGCTTGCTAGAGCCCCTGAATCTCCTTTTAACTTTGAAAGTAGGTGGCTGCTGAAGGAAGCCTAAATCTTTTTCTACTAATTCCTCAAAGTGCACCAATTGGAGTTGAAGGAGTTTAGTAAGGATCTGAAGAGTTTTCTATTCTTTAAAATTATTTTCTAATTAAGTAACGAATTAATTATTTGATAATTTATGAATTCTACATCTACCAGTAAAGGTTCCGACAGGCTTAGAGAAATGATGGATGTCATAGTATTTAGACATATTAAGTTTTACTTTTATGACATCTTTTAAGACGTCATCCAGTAATCCAAGGGCACTACATATTGCAAATACCACTATAATGAAATATAAAACTTTTCCCACAAAATAATTATTTTAAAAAGTACATTTAAAATTTTTAAGAGCACATTTTCTTCAAAAAACCTTCAATTTTGTCAACTCAGCAAGAGAACATTTTTAAGTGCTATAAACCTTTATATTTATATAAGAAACATTTTAAAGGTATTACCTACACATATGAACTTACTCATTTTGAGAGAGGCTGAAGTTTGATATCTCATTTAGTTTCTTACTCTCTTATCCTAAAATAGACTTTTCAAAGCTGCCAAAAACCATTTTTGATTAGCAGATAAAGTAAAATACTTTCAAATCTCAAGTATTCATTCCTCTCCTTGTAATTCCTGTTATAATGTTTCATCAAAACTTATAATTTTTTCATTCCCTTATCCATTAAAAGTCAAGAAACTTTTACCTTTCACTAGTGTCTGCTCTCTTATGGAGACAAACTAATTTAGACTCAATAGAGGATCAAGACGAATGGTAGACAGCAGGTGCATTTGTATATTATGAAGTGTTTGCAAAATAATAAGCATCACATGAATAATGCATTTGAAAGAATACTGTCTGGCAAATGATAGAATCATATATCCAAATCATTCCTCAATTACAGAAGAATGAATTACAGAGTGACTAATGAATCCACTTTTATCAGACAGAAAATGCATCGTGTGGGGCAGTTATGTAGAGTTAAAAAAACTGGGAAGAAATACATTTCCCTCTCTCTCTTTCTGTAAGAGAGTTTGTAGATGTTTCTTTTGTATTAAAGTTACTTGCTTGTTTCTAAAAGTCTAGGATTTTTTATAAAGAATTTAAATTCCATGGTATACTGGCAGTAACCTTTAAGGTTGATTCTACATAACAAAACTATATTGATAATTATCACTCTAGTTTCTTTTCAATTCACGTGTATTCATCTCGAATATTTAAAATATTGAAATCTATAAATTAATGACAAATAAAATAAAATGGAAGTGTGACTAATGGATCACACTTCCATTAATCTTGCCAATAAACTTAAGAGCTAGATATTACTATTCGTGTTTTACGGATGAGAGCTGGAATTTTTACTTCATGGTGGCTTTTGCCACAGCACATTTGTTTACAATAAATTGTTTATCTGTTTTGATGTTAAAAGTACAGAGCTGTCTGTGCTTTTAGCACCAAAATGCTGTGTATATTGTTTGTATACACAACAATGTAAAATACATTAAAGACAGAAGTGCCAAACCCCTTTGATGCAATGTTCCTGAAAAGGAACACTGAAAGCGCTTTTGAAAAGGAGGGGAAAGTAAAGCAATACTTAGGATTTCGAGCGGCCGGTTTCCGTTTCTTCGGATCTTTTGGCGGCCTTCCCGAGCCCCTACTGGACGGAGGTGGCTGTGCTGATTGGGTGGTGGTTGCTGGCACCACTTGGTGGATTTGCTGTGGCTGATGCAGCTGCAGCTGTGACTGAAAGATGGCCTGGTGCTGGAAACTCTGCTGAGGAAGGCCTTGCCCAGGAGTACTTTTGGGAAAAGACAACCTGGGGCAACACAATTGCCTGAGGCTGCAAAAGCTTCCCAGGTCAGTGAGGTTAAGAATAATGGTTTGCGGGAGCAGACCCGTTGGCTTCTGGACCGGTCACACCCTGTGTGCCTGCATACTGGGACTCTGACTGCTGAGGCTGAGGCTGCACAATGAGCCGGAAAAGCTGCAGCTGTGGCTGCTGCTGAGGCTGTTGTTGGGTGCTTAAAAGAAACGATCCTTGTGAAGCCTGAACCAGAGTGTAGCTCCCCAGACCGGAAGCATTATCTAGTGTAGGTTGAGTGGCTTGCACGGCCACTTGAGGAGTGTTCTGCACTGCAATGGGCATCACGTTTAGTCGCTGACCACTTGAGAACTCCGTGACTCCTATGGGAACTCTGGCCACAGAGCTTCCGGCCTGCCCGAGGCTGGGACCACTCACCAAAGACTGGGCTCCAAAAAGCTGGGCTTGGCGTACTAATGAGGCTCAAGCCTGCTGTGCTGCTCAGGACGTGGGTGGGCAGCGTTCTCTGAGATGAGATGACAATGGGCAGGACTGAGCTTTGTTGTGGAGCATCGATAGTGGGTTGGTCCAGGGCCCTCTGTGAGAAGCACACAGTGGATGGGGCCAGGGTCCTCAGGGAGGATTTGGCACTGCTTGAGCTCTGGGCTCTCTGCCTTGACTTGACAGTAGTTGAAGTCGTGGTTTTCTTTGAGGAGCCGACAGCGGCCGGAGCCAGGGTTCCTAGTGAGGAGCTAACAGTGGCCTGGGCCAGGCTTACTACTGAGGAGCTAACAGTGGCGGGTCAAAGGGCCATGGTGAGGAGCTAACAGTGGCCGAGTCCAGGGGCCACGATGAGGAGCCGACAGTGGCCAGGGTCAGAGTTCCTAGTGAGAATCTAACAGTGGTCGGGACCGTGGGCCACGGCGAGGAGCTGACAGTGGCTGAGGCCAGGGTCCTCAGTGTGTGGAGGCTTCTCTGTGAAGAGCTGTCAGTGGATGTGTCTCTGGTTGTTTTTTGAGGATCTGGCTTGGGACCAGCCTGAGGTTTCTGGCAATGCATGTGACGTGCAGCATGTTGAGGTGCTCTGTGAGAAGCTGACAACCCACGGGGCTTGGGTTGTTTGGGAAAGAACTAAAAGTCGATGCATCCAGGGACCTCTCTGAGGAGCTGCCGGTGCTGAGAGCTGGGTTTCTCTGCAGTATGTCAAGAGAGGATGTAGTTGGAATGTCTTTTGAGTAGCTGACAGCAGGCAGCACTGATGTTATTCGTGATGAGTATATAGAGGAAAGCATTGGGGCACGAGTGGAGGAGCCGCGAGGGGGCAGAGCTGCGTGTGCTCGTGATTTATGCAGAGTGGAGAACACTGGGGTTTTCTGGGATGAACTTACGGTTGTCTGGAACAAGGCTCTCTGTAATGTAGCGGCAGTGCACACGGTGGCTGTAGGAAGTGTAATAATCTGATTCACCTTCACAAAGGACATCTGGAAAAGACTTGGTGACACAAAAGCAGGTAAAGGGAGACAGAGACATCTGAAAACATGTTATCTGTTCAGAAGGAAAACTGTCCCCTGAGGCACTGCTTTCTGAGCTGGAGGAGATGGACACAGGGGTGTGCTTCTCCACTACTGAACATTTAACCAATGTGGTTTCAGGCTGTCCTCTATCTTCCCCTGGAGAATACTGTTCGAGACTAGGGGAGCTACTGCATGATCCCTGCACTGGGTAGCTGACATTTCTCTGCATTAATTTCTCAGACGAACTGTCCTCACCTCCACTATCATTATCTGACCCAGGTATGAAAGCACATGATAGGTCATAGGTGAAGGAGTGAGGAGAGAGACATCCATCTCTTACGTCTGCTTTTTTTCATGTGGTCTTTCCCCAGAGATAAATGGATCGTTATGTGACTTCATAAAGGTCAGCTTGGTTTTCTGGTACTCATCATTAATTTCATATGCATAGAGGATCACCTCTTACCTCCTGGTCTAGCGAAGTGCTGGGCTGTTCATCATCAAATTTTTTCAGGAGACTTCACTGTAACATGCTTTTCCACATCTGTTTCAGACATAGCAGCCAAGGCACAGGAACTCTGTTGCCACGTATCTACATGCTTTACTGCTAAAGCAAATGTGTCTTCATAAGGTTCATCTGTTTCACTTTCTTTTTCTCTCTGGAAAGTCAGTGTGCTTAGCTTAGGATAAGGTGGATAAGTCTGTTCCTTATCCTGACTCAAAGTGGAGGAAGAATATCTTTTTAAGTTTTCGTTTCATTGCAGGAGTATTCATCTTTTGCCTGTTGTAGAGCAGTCTGTTTTCAGTGCAGGCTACGGCGACATGATGGATCAAGACACAGTGGTTCAGCTGTGGCTAAGAGCAGCTGGCTCTCAAGCAGAAGTTTGTCTTCCTGGGACCATTTCTGGCTATCACTGGTCATTGACTGTATATCAGAGGCTAAAGATTGCATCGCTGGTCGTGAAGAGAATATGCCTGCTTTGGTAGCTAGGGGGTGACACATTGCTAGACTCCCTGTAGTCTCTTATTTCTGCTATGACACTCCCAGAGTGAAAAATATTAATCTTAGATTTATCAAGGAGATCCGCCAAAATGGGAGGCAATTCTTCTGCATCAAAGTAATCAAGCAATTCCTCTTGTTCATAAGGCAGTGTCAGAGACTCTGAACATACTCCATTTTTATCCTTGAGCATCAAAGAATACCCCCTGTTTTCCTGGGTATAGGCTGACTACTAAACAAGCTAATGACTCTCTACTAACAAGCTTTTCTAACAAGTTCACATTGCTTTTTAATTCCTGTATATTCTCAGGTTCCTTTTCACATTCCTCAACGTATATTTCATAGAGTTTTTGCTGGAGCGATTTTTCCCCATCAGATGTGTCCATTTTAGGCGGACTCTGCTGGACAGTTTCAATGATATCCTCAGCTTGCTCTAAAGCGCTCCTCTAAGGGGTGCTGCATGATGGCATAAAAACGGACCCTTAAAAGAACGTAAAAGATAAACGTGTTGACGAAACTGGGTGAAAATCCCGCGTCATTAGAGCAGGGCGGTTTCCTAAACTGTCAATTACACCAGCGCCACCAGCCTCACTAGGAACCTTCACACCCTAGGAACCCTCCCTCAAGGAAACAATGTTCAAGATTCTCACGCATTTTACAATTTACCTCTATCTGGGCCCACTGCAGCCCGCGCATCATCGCTCGACCTCGGGTGGATGTCCCTCGCCTCGCGGCTTGACCGGAAGTCAATGATGGCTCAGTCCATGCAGCATTTCTGCCTGCATGCAGGGCATAAGGTCGAGACTTTCGTTCCCTCCTAGGTGTGTGTGCTGACATTTAAGTGTCCTACCCTTCCGGTCTTGGTGCCCGCATTTCCGGCTTGTGAACAGGGGGCCGGGGCTTAGCATTTGTTCCCTCTCTGCGATTTCCGAACAGAATGACAAAAACTGTTAACTAGGCATTGAGAAGGTTCCCGCACTTACTGCGGTTAAATTGGGCCTGGTGTCTGGGTCCAGCTTGCCGAGGCAATGACAAAAGTCATTCCTATAAACTGATTGGGTCTTCTTCCTGCCTGTTGATGAGTGGGGCGGGACATTCGTGTTTATCCATACAGTTTCCGGTGCAACGACGGAAGTGTATCTAGGAACAAATGGTGTGTCTAGGAACTTCGCTGTTAACTCTTTGCACTGGGCCGCCGGGAGAGAGAGTGGCCGGATGAAGGCATGCGCCTTGCAGGCTGCAGCGGCCATTTTTACAGTTGAAATCCACACTGCATATGGTCTCTGAAGCAGAGTCAGGAAGAGCCAAAAACTTAAAATTAAACTTTTGCTTTTATAAAACTAAGAAAGGTACAAACATAAAGGTTTCCTAAATGTTTGTCTCCCCGCTATAGAAATATGTTTTGCCAATAGCTACAATGCTTTGCCCAGCGGGTAGGGCGTTTGCTTTGCACGCGGCTGGCCCGTGCTGGCCCGGGTTCGATCCCCGGCATCCCATATGGTCCCCGAGCACCACCAGGAGTAATTCCTGAGTGCAGAGCCAGGAGTAACCCTGAACATTGACGGGTGTGACCTGAAAAGCAGAAAAAAAAAAGCTACATTGCTTTGTATTTGAGGTAAAGCAGTTATAAAAATACACGGAGGGAGGGGCTGGAGCGATAGCCCAGCGGGTAGGACTTTTTGCCTTGCACCGCAGCCGGCCAGTGCTGGCCCGGGTTCGATCTCCGGCATCCCATATGGACCCCGAGCACCGCCAGGAGTAATTCCTAAGTGCAGAGCCAGGAGAAACCCCTAAGCATCGCCTGGTGTGACCCCAAAAAAGCAAAAAAAAAAAAAAAAAAACACGGAGGGGGCCAGAGCTATAGCACAATGGGGGAGGGCATTTGCCTTGCAAGTGGCTGACCCGGTTTGATCCCGGCATTCCATATGGGCCCCCGGCACTGCTAGGAGTAATTCCTGAGCGAAGAGCCAGGAGTAACCCCCTGAGCATTGCAGGGTGTGCCCATAGATAAATAAATACATGCACTGCTTCTGCTTTTGGTGTACAAATTTACTGCACCTTTACCATAAAGTTACGACACCTTTATGATTTTTGTGTACAAAGCTTCTGCACTGGCCCTTTAATGTGTAGTTTACCGTTTCCTAGGACTGAAGACCCTCCCTTGCTGTACTATTTTTTTTTTTTTTTTTTTTGCTTTTTGGGTCACACCCAGCAATGCTCAGGGTTATTCCTGTTTCTTCATCCTGGAATTACTGCTGGCGGTGCTCGGGGACCATATGGGATGGCGGGATCAAACCCGGGTTGGCTGTGTGCAAGGCAGATGCGCTACCTGCTGCACTATAGCTCCGGCCCCACCCCCCGCTGTACTTGCTTCGCCTTAGTCTCCCTCTTCCTTACACTCCCAACATCTCTTCTACCACTTGGTAGCCACAGTTATTAAAGTGCAAGAATATACTGTCATTTTTAATTGTTTATTTCTTTGTTTTAAAAAATTCCACAAATGGGGCCGGAGTGATAACCCAGCCGGTAGGGCCTTTTGCCTTTGCAAACGGCTGGCCCACGGCCAGCCCATTTCGGCCGGGGTTCGATCCTCGGCATCCCATATGGTCCCCGAGCACCGCCAGGAGTAATTCCTGAGTGCAGAGCCAGGAGAAACCCTTGAGCATTGCCGGGTATGACCCAGAAAAAGCTAATAAATAGACAGACAGACAGACAGACAGACAGACAGACAGACAGACAGACAGACAGACAGACAGACAGACAGACAGACAGACAGACAGATAGATAGATAGGGTGAATAAATAAATAAAAATAAAAAATTCCACAAATGCATCTGATATTTTTCGCCCTCTCTGATTTACTTTGCTTAACACAATACCTTATAGATACATCCGTACTGTAGCAAAAGACAAAATCTCATCTTTTCTCATAACTCAGTAGCTATTGGCCATATGTATATCACAACTTCTCTTTATTTGTTTAATTTGAGAGGGGGTGAGGGTGCACCCAGGTGTGCTCAGCGGTTACTCCCTGACTGTGTTAGGGGATCACTCTTGGCTGTTTTGGGGTGCTATAGGTGGTGCCCGGGTATACCACAACTTTACCCACTTATCTTCTGTTGGATGTATATTTGTTTCCGTATCTCATCTGTTTTAAACAACACCCAACTATTCCTTTTAGCATTGAATTATGAAGGAGGGAATAAGCAAGAATTGAGCTGGTAAGACCAGTGACTTTCTGTGGGAACATCCAATTTCTTTTTTTTTTCTTTCGCTCTTTTTTTCTTTCTTTCTTTTTTTCCTTTTTGGGTCACACCCAGCGATGCTCAGGGTTTCCCCCTAGCTCTTCGCTCAGGAATTACTCCTGGCGGTGTTCGGGGACCATATAGGATCCCGGGGATACGAAACCAGGTCGACTGCGCAAGGCAAACACCCTACCCGCTGTGCTATTGCTCGGCCCCACAGCCAATTTCTTTTTTTTTTTGGGGGCGGTCACACCCGGCAATGCTCAGGGGTTTCTCCTGGCTCTGCACTCGGGAATTACTCCTGGCGGTGCTCGGGGACCATATGGGATCCCGGGATCCGAAACCAGGTCGACTGCGTACAAGGCAAACACCCTACCGCTGTATTGCTCCGGCCCCACAGCCAATTTCTTGAAGAGACATATAATCACATAAATAGAATACACTGCAATTTACAGGCTTTGGACAGGGTGATAAAATCATAAGGAAGTGCTAAACATGGAGGAGTGAGAAAAACTGCTCCTAACGAAGTTGATATTTGAAATTTCTTAAATACAAATACATTTTGTCTGACCAATAAAAGGATTCATACCATGACAACTCTGGAGTTTGGAAAGAAATCTAGATCGGGACTACTGATAAGACTATTGTCAACGTATTTTGCAGGATGCCCCTTTCCAGAGTCATGCACATTTCTAAGTTACGGAAATTGCAATATATCTACGCTCCAGGAAACTTTATAAGGCAGGCATTTTCCTTTCATACTTCAAAGGAAGGTATTGACATTTAGCTAACTTAACTGGTAGGTTCAAAGTTAACAAATGTTAAACAGTTGAGGCAGAATAGAAATCTATGTTCTGGGCCGGAGTGATAGCCCAGCGGGTAGGGCGTTTGCCTT
Source organism: Cryptotis parvus (assembly GCA_021461705.1). Taxonomy (NCBI): domain Eukaryota; kingdom Metazoa; phylum Chordata; class Mammalia; order Eulipotyphla; family Soricidae; genus Cryptotis; species Cryptotis parvus. Next base: position 14,534 of record JAJIBD010010984.1, read on the forward strand.
GCACGCCGGCCGGCCTGTGCCGGCCCGGTTCGATCCCTGGCATCCCATATGGTCCCCCGAGCACCGCCAGGAGTAATTCCTGAGTGCAGAGCCAGGAGAAACCCCTGAGCATCGCCGGTTGTGACCCAAAAAAGAAAAAAAAAAAGAAATCTATGTTCTGACTCCAATGCCTGACTTTTTTCTTGTTTTCCACTAAATATTACCTAAAAGCAAGAGACCATTTGAAAACATCGATAAGGATATCAGTAGCTGGGTTTGGATCTTGGGATCTTAAATGGAAGTATGGAAAACAATTCACTTATAAATTCTTTTAAGCAATTGGCTAAATACACCTTACTTCCCCCCTTTCTGTCTCTCTCTCTCTCCCCTTTCTCCCTCTGTCTCTCTGCCTCTCTCTGTTTCTCTCTTTATTCTCTCTCTCTCTCACACACACACACACACCCACACACACTTTTGTAATCTACTCCTAAGCCTTTCTTTTTTTCTTCAACAAGTGTCATCAACCTCAAGTCAGTGATTGTATTATGACAATTTTTATGTTTATAACGCATATTTCTTTATTTGGAGGTGTTTAAAAGAGTTTGCCTCCCGCTCAGCAAGCCTGGCAAGCTTCTCGTGTTGTATTTGATATGCCAAATTCAGTAACAATTATATTAGGTCATGGGAATTCCCATGACCTAATATAATGGTTTGAGGCTCTTTATGTTCCGTAGCAAGCCGATGCCCTTGGCTCTACTGGCATGAGACAGGACATATGGAGATATTACTGGTTCCCGCTCTAGCCAATAGATGATCAACGGGAAGATCGTGATCGTGATCGTGATAACGCATATACATGAATAAATATCCTTATAATTTTAAGGCCACATATGTCTTATTATTATGTGTTTCTGATTTTATTTTCTGAACAGCCTGTAGAAAATTCTTTGATATTATACAGAATTTTTATAATTTTCATAAAACATAATTATATTTAATTATAAATATATACTATTAAATTTTAATGTTTATGCATATTTAGTATACAAATATATAATACTATATGCAATATATAATATAATATAATATTAATATATTTAATATATAGAAATATATTTATAATATTTTTTATATTTACTATTTATGTTTATTGATATATTATTGTATTTTACATTATTTTTAAATGTCATCTAACTTTATACAATTATGCAAAAAGTATAATACTTTGAATTATACAGGATAATACATCTTATTTTATTTTGTGGTGACATATACTATACCAAAAGACAGTGATGAAAATTTAACATTTACATATTCTGAGAATTAAAGAAGGTTATATTTAGCTAGCAGGCTAAAACATTGACTGAACAATAATACAATTAATTACTCCTCATTTTTCCCATTTTTCTTGAGTATGACTGCTCTTACTTCACATATTCCCATTACCTCTGATTGTTGGTTTGGAGTTTTATTTTTCAACTCACCATTGAAATTTTTCTCCCAATTTCGCAATTACTTATTCACGTATAAAATCACTATTTAATGTTTGAATTAAAATGTTCTTATTTTATGCAAGTGTGGGTGTGCTTTTGCATTGTTTTTGCCTGCTGAATTGTTACTTGTTGTTGGCTTTCCCATGAATCAGCAGTAGAAGACCATTTGAGGTAGATAAGTTAGGTGTATTCATGGTTTGCTTGATTTCGTATATAAAATAATACTTTTTTTTCTTTGTTTTTTTAAATATTTTATTATACCACCGTGAGATATACAAATAAAAAGATATAAATTAAAAAGTTCATATTTGGGTTTTGGTCGTACAGTGTTCCAGCACCCGTCCCTCCACCAGTGCCCATCTCCCACCACCAACGCTCCCGGTTCCCCCCCCTTCCCCCAGCCCACCTCCATGGCAGGTTCTTTATTTCTTTCCCTTTCTCTCTCTCTTTTCCTTCCCTTCCAGACTATGGATTACAGAACATACATTAAAGGGTTGTCATGTGTATCCTTTTGCCTCTATTTAATGCTCAGTTCTAGGTTGGCATTAGTACCCTCGACAATTATTAGCACCCTGTTCCATTTTCTGTCTTACCTAGCCTCTGACTCCCACACGTTTGTGATAATTTCCACCTTATTCTGCCATAATGATAGTTGAATTTCACTGTTATTATTGTTTTGTTTTAAGTATTGTTATAATTATCACCATTATTTGTAATATAAAGGGTATTCTTGAGGGATCTTAGGCCACAACCACAGATGCTCAGGGTTTACATTTTGCTCTGTCATGAAAGTGCTCTAAGGACCATAATCGGTGTAGAGGATTAAACCAGGGTCAGCCACATGCAGGGAAGCACTTTAACCACTGAACTCTCTCTCTCTCTTTCTCTCTGGACTAAAGAGTAAATTTGGACTGAGTGCACAACAGGAGTAAGCCGTGAACACTGCTTGGTGTGGCCCCAGACAAAAAATACCAAATATCATGCATTGTTTAACAATTCTAATTTGTTGGTAAGCCACTGATGTCCCCAACAGTGTTGGGAAGAGAGTTAACTTCTACCTCTGTAGCCAGCGGGAATGGATGAAACGCAGGAATTTGGCAAGGTTTTAAAATACTTTACTTATCACAGTTTCAGGCATACAAATCAGCAATAGGAAAAACCCTGTGATCAGGACTCCTGGCTAGAAACCCAGCCACGTGTAGGCCGAGATGGTGGCCACCAAGTGTTAAGGCCCTGTAAAGAGGAGACAAAGACAAGACTCCCAAGAACAGTGCAAGCTCAAAGAGAGAGCCCAAAAAAGAGAGAGCAAGAGATGAAGCAGCCTAGTTTTATACCCCTGAAACTCAGACCTCCCACTATTATGGGAAGCAGAGAGGGTCAAATGCCCTCAGGTAATTCCTCCCTGCACCTCACCTAGGCCCTTTTAAATGCTAATGTCTTGAGCCAAGATCTGCCTGGAAAAGCCTTTATAGGGTAGAGAAGGGTGTTTCTGAGATGGCAAGCCTCTCTACCAAAGACTATACTAATGCCAGTTAAATATTTCTCCAAGCCTTCACAAGAGTCTCGTCTACTTCATGGTAGTTTTGTATTTTAGTTGCCTTTGAGTTGTCAGGGGAGCCATGCTTGATTGCTTGGAGGCAAAAAGCATTTCTCTCTGGTCTAATTACTTAAGAGATCCAACGTGGCCAGGCAAATATGCTGGTAAAATCTAGCTAGTCCCACGATGATAGTGGTAGCATGAGAGAATATTTATACCAGCTAGTACAGAATACATGGTCAGATAAACTGCCACATTTAAACTACCCCGTATCTACAATGTGATCTGCAGGAGGCAATCCAGGGCAGATGCAGAGGCTTTTAGGCTTTTAGGTGTCCTACAACACTAATTTCTTCTAAGTATTCAACATTATCCTAGTTTATTATGTCCCTTTATATTTAGTTAGTCCCTTTTTACTCCTCACTACTTTACTTTTCGTCTGCATGGGGTATAGTGGTGATGACGGGGGTTGGACCATGCTTGATGGAATTGGGGTACCAGGGATCAAATCAGGGTTTACTACCAGCAAAGAAAATACCTTAACTCTTGTATAATCTCTCTGTCCCTGACTCTCTTATTTCTTTTTTAAATTTTTTAAAAACTTTTAGGTTAAAGAGTCATACCCAGTAGTGCTCAGGAGTGATTGACTAGCTCTGCACTCAGTAATTATTCCTAGCAGTGCTCAGGGGAGTATATGGGATGCTGAGGAATGAACCCAGGTCAACTGTGTGCAAGGCACATACCATACCAGCTCTACTGTCACTAAGGCCCCGACCTCCCTCACTTCTTAAGAAGGGGTGAGCCAGTCCAGCACTTGGCACTTTGTGCAGTCCTTTCTTTAAATTGCCCAATATGCAGTGCAGTAATCTTCACGATCTCAAATAATGTCTCAGTATTTGCTATCTCATAACTTGGCATCCAGAAGTCATGGGGATGAAGCAATAGTACAGCAAGCAAGTAAGGCACTTGCATTCTAGTTGACCAAATGGGTTCTATCCCAACACCATATATGGTCCCTGAGCATAGCCAGGGATGATCTCTGAGCAGAGCAAGAAGTAAACCCTGAGCACCATTGGGTATGGCCTCAAACACACACACACAAATAATTATTCAAGATTTATTAATAGGAAGTATTATTTAAGTATATAAAATATATTCAGGGTAACAACAAAAATTTCCAAACCAAAAATTCAGAAACACATTTTACTTTATAATGCCAAGATCGAAGCACTAAAAGATATCTGATGTTAGCTAACAGTGTGTGGAAACAGTCACTGTAAATTATTGTTTTTGAGTATAATTGGCCTATATCCTATGAATAAGAAAGAAACTGGCAATAGGATTAACTGCCAGGTTCAAAACGTGCTGGAGCTCATAGGTGGGGATTTCCACCATTTGGGATTCACTAAATTTTACTTATGTTTTATGTAAAACACATTTATTCATCTACACAAACCCTCTGCTTACTTAACTCAAAATGTCTTCTGCTGGTCCAGAGAGAAAAGGTCAAAAACAATAGTCATTTTTGCAGGTTAAACTATTACAACATATACTGTTTGGATGAAGGGGTCAGAGGTTTGAAAAAGTCCCAATATTAAAGCAACATGTAGTCTTATATTTTGTACAACTCTAACGCACAACTATTATCCATCAGTGGAGGCAGCAATTTTTCATACAGGAAGCAATACTTCATGCAGGAAGAACAGAACAACAAGGAAGAGAATATGGGAGTATTCTGGCTTTTAAGGAAAAATGAGAAATGAGAGGAAGTATACAGGCACAGAAATAGAAGTAGGAAGAAATCTTCTCATAAAACCTCAGCATGAATAAATATCATGGTTATGCAATTTGATAATAAATGTCAGAAGGTTATTAATAATCTTAGCAAATTTTTCTGAAAAATATTCGTGAGAAAATTTAGACCAGAGTAGGCTAAAGGGCAAATGTGTATTGACAAAGTCGAATGAATTGTTTTCACTATCACTGAAAAACTTTAATTGGTTGATAAAAGTAAAGAAATAACGGGTAAAATAGATGCCATATGCATGTATACAAAGAATACCTTACTAATATACTAAAATATCAATAGTAAAACATGTATAATTATGTTAAAAGTAACTCTTTAGAAAATTTAAGGACGGAGGATTTTATGTAGTCATTTATTTGACAAATGAAAAAATAACATGATCCAAAGCCATAATTCAAATTATCTCTTACTTATGTTATGCTCTTTATATATTACAGACGTAAAATGATAAATAATGACACAGGTAACTACAAAGCCAAGTTATGGAGAGATACTTGTACAATTTGGATTCCAAATAAATGCATATTAGAAAAAGAAAGCCAGAAGCAATATAATAGCCTTTGCAAATTAGCCATCAATGTAGTCAGTTGTGATTGTATTTAATAGACTAGTGAACAAGGATTTTGAAAGTTGGAATGATTACAGTACTATTGCATAAATTTACCTTTAATAAAGCACTCAATAAAATATGTCCAGTTAATCATGGTGATATTCTTCATGTATGCATAAAGAATAATCTGGGAAAACCATGCTTCTTGGTAAGATTGACTATAATGGGGTTGAATGTCTTTATTCTATGAGTTCTCTTTTTCCCTTACTATTATCATAATGGACTTTTAAGGAAGATGTCGATACTGGAACTAGAAATAATGTATCCAATAAAGCCATTTAAAAGTTTTGTGAAATTTATTTTATATAAGAAGGACATGAGAAATGGTTGTATGGTCTGGATAGAAAGGTAGTTTTGACATCTGACTGTTGTCTGACTGTTGCAGATTCTTGGGTAATTACTCTATCCCTCACCCTTCAGCTAAGGATAAGTATCTTCCTATGACCCATACTTCTTAAAATACTGAATTTTAAAATATCTGCTTCATTTACAGAGCTATTGACATCCACCAATAATTAACAGTCTAGATATAGAATTTCCCTAGTGATTCATCCATCTAAAACTAAGAAGAAAAGCAGAGCTAATAACAGACAAACCCTCATTGATGGTGTTTATTTTTTTCCTACTGATGCATCTAGGCTAGCATTCCACTTTATATCTCAACATCAGCTGCAGCTCTTTTCAGGCAATAATGTGAGGCAAGTTTAACTGATTTTCAAATGTACAGGACTTTACTCCCAGAAAGGGTATTTTATTCATATTAAGCCTTTCTATAAAAATGAGAAGTTGGATCTGGAGAACAGAAATGTAAAGAGGGCTGTATTCACAGTAGGATAAGGAGATTAAATATAAAGACTGTGTGATTTATCTATTTTATGAGGTGCTTTTGGAAAGAGATTAAGCTTTTAAAATGTGATGACCTTGATAGAAAGTCCATATTTATTCAGTGGTGAGGTAGTATGAATAATAAGCATGAATACTGTATAAAACAATATAAAGCCTACATAAGAAGTTTCAAGAATTGAGTAAGGGTAGACAATAATGTAAGAGTAAACTGTCATGCATATTGTGTAGCTGTTTGTCCATGACACCATAACAGTACATTTACATCAGAATGCTACTCACTTCTTGCAACAGATCTTGCAATTAAGAATAAATACAATTTTGTGACTGGGTAACTAAAGTTCCAGAATACATGGTACTTGTGTATGATCACACAGCTTATTTGCCCAGCCTTTTGTCCTGCAAAACTGTCTTCCTCTGCTATCACATTTGTACCTCACTAGATGCATGTGTGGTTTTTATTTTTACATTTTAAATTTGTCTAGCATCATCCATATGGCATTATATTCTGATATCCTAAGTGTATCTTAGTTCTGCATTCTTTGTTGACATGAATTCTTCTTATGATAGTCATGTAACATTCTTAATATAATTGTCCCACTCTAAACATGTTTATGTTCAAAGTAATTAAAATCATTAAAGAATTTAATTATTTCCTAAAAATTTACACATGTTTCTTTTTTGAAGTACTGTGATTTGCAAACTTTTTTTAATTAAACATTTTATTATACCACCGTAAGATATACAATTACAACGTTGTTCATGTTTGGAGGTTTCGGTCACATAGTGTTCCAGCACCTGCCCTCCACCAGTGCCCATTTCCCACCACCAATGTCCCCAATGCCCTCCCCCCCTCCCATAGCTTACCTAAATGGCAGGTTATTTATCTCTTTTTTTCTCCCTCTCTCTCCCTTTCTTCTCCTACACATTGTGGGTTGCACTACAGACACTTGGAAGCCATCATGTGCATATTTTTTGCCTGTATTTAATGCTCAGTTCTATGTTGGTATCAGGCCTTTCGACATTTATTCACACATGTTTCCTTCTCTGTCTTACCTAACCTCTGACTCCCTCACGTTTGGGGTAATTTCCACTTTGGGTAAGACCACCTGATATATTTATGTCATGCAAATAAATGCAGTCATTCTATGTCTCTCTCTTTCCTTCTGACTAATTTCACTCAACATGATCCTTTCCTTGTCCATCCATTTATAGGCAAATTTCATAACTTCATTTTTCCTAACAGCTGCATAGTATTCCATTGTGTAGATGTACCACAGATTCTTTATACAGTCATCAGTTCTTGGGCATACTGGTTGTTTCCAGGTTCTGGCTATTGTGAATAGTGCTGCTATACAAATAAAAGTGTGGATTGTGTTTCCGCTGTGTGTTTTTGGCTTCCCAGGGTATATTCCCAGGAGTGGTATGGCTGGGTCAAAAGGGAGCTCAATTTCTAGTCTTTGGAGGAATGTCCATATTATTTTCCAGAAAGGTTGTACAAGTCGACATTCCCACCAACAATGTATGAGAGTTCCCTTTTCCCGCATCCATGCCAGCACTTGTTGCTTTTACCCTTTTGAATAGGGCCCGTCTCTGTGGTGTGAGGTGATATCTCATTGTTGTTTTGATTTGCATCTCTATGATGATTATTGATGATGAGCATTTTTTCATATGCCTTTTGGCCATTTGAATTTCTTCCTCGTCAAAGTTTCTGTTCATCTCTTCTCCCCATTTTTATGGGGTTGGCTGTTTTCTTCTTATATAGCTGATTTTCAATCTTTTTCGTAGTTGAATATTAAACATGCAATATTGCAAGATTGATCTTACCATGAGTGTCAACTTCCCTCCACCAATGTTTCTGGGTTCCCTCCCATACACCCGGCCCCCTGCATGCCCCCTCCTGGCAGGTGCCTCTCTAAGTTCAGTTATTAAAGTTTGGGTCCCTTGATTACAATCCTGTTTACTCTGGGTTGGATATTTGGCTCCATCATTCCTTAGCACCACCTTTGTACTTTATTTCTTGATCTGTCCCCATTGCTTCTCATCTTTCTTTCCACCCAGCCCCTCCACTCTTTCTTTCCTTTCATCCCTATACTCTGAAAAACCCACTGATATTTCTAAGAAAGATTATTAAATTGGTGATATTTAAACCATACATCTTCTAAGTGAACTGTAGGTTATTCAGATTAATGGCTCTTATTTTTTGTCTGAAAAAAAATCTAAAATTGCTTTGGACTAGAGTTTATATTGAGGTTACTTAAAAATATTGAAAGGAAATCAACTCTGACATGTACATAAATCATATAGAATAGAAAGATCTCCTACTCAATTGCCAATTTCTGCCTTTTAATTGTATTATTTCACAGTTTTCTTTTGTTTTAGATTGCATTAGAGATAAAAAGGCCTTGATCATAGATGAAAAATGCAGAATTACCCTAATTCCTTAAATGTGCTATTTTAAAGAATAGTGTTTGTAATATTTGTAAATTATAACTATTACTTATCTGCATGTTTCTTTATTTTGTAGGAAACTTGTAGGAGTTTATGTAAATGTAGATTAAGCAATTGGAAAGTTTTTCTTAATTTACTGTATTTTCCCAGGAGCTATTGGGTTATAGAAACATTCTATGTAGATGAATATGGTGGATTTAATATGGGACATGTCTTATAGAAATACACAAGAAGAGATTTAAGTGGTAAGACCTGAGATAAACCAGTGAATAGCTATAACTGGAATGTTCAACCATTTCTATGTCTTAAAGGAAATATGAAGAGGTAGCATTACAATATCCAAAAGCTAAAATAATTGATCCACTTTTGGAAAAATCCAACCCTGAAGCCAGTTGGCAGGAGAACCCAGGAAATGGAGGGGAGTATTAATAGGCTAAAGTAGAGCAATACAGTGTCTCATGTCATTTACATAGTAAGGAAAAGAAAATATGTAATTATTTAAATAAATGAAATCTGAAAACATTAATTATTGACTTATAGGATAAATATCCAACAGAATGGAAACGAAAAGAATTGAAAAATCTGTTTTTTGGTGGATTTTTGTAATAGGTTCATTTTCAAAAATATTTCTTTGAAATACTATTTACCTTAATTATTAACTCTTTTGTTTTGGTTTTATTTGGGTGGGTGCTTTCCAGTAGTTCTGGGGGTTACCAGGACTGTATCAGGTGATACTTTGGAGGCCAGGTGGTGATGGACTGAACCAGGGACCCTGTGTACACCACGCATGCGCTTCAGTCCTTTGAGCGATCTCCCCAACCCCCTGATTGTTTTCTAATTCTCTCCTCTCATGCCAGTTCTAAAGGAGAAACTAGAATTTCTCAAAGAACGTCTATTTTCTTTAAGCATCTTGTCAAATAACATAGCTGTCAGTAAAACAGGAAGTAGGAAAATAAATTTGAATAAATTTGAGAGTGAACGTGAATATTTATTCATTAACTTGAGCCAGTGTTAAACTATTTTAGATTTTTTAATACGTATGTTGAATATTTCTTTTTTTTTTTTTTTTGCCTTTTTGGGTCACACCGGGACGCTCAGGGGTTACTCCTGGCTCTGCACTCAGGAATTACTCCTGGCTGTGCTCGGGGACCATATGGGATGCCGGGATCCCCTGGGCGGCACAGGTCGGCCGTGCAAGGCAAACACCCTACCCGCTGGGCTATCGCTCCGGCCCCAACTTTCCTGTTTTTTTTTTTTTTTAAATATTTCTGTATTAGAGATAGAAACAACAGAAAACAACACAGGAAACAACAGAAATGTGTTAAAAGTAGATGGTTAAATGAAATTGCACATAGAGATGAAATGAAATAAAGCATACAAAGCTTTTTAGAAGTAATAGTTTATTGAGATATCATTCTCATAAATTCATTCATTGTAAGCATCCAATGTAATTTTTGTTTATTGTAGTAAACACACATAGCATACAACTTCCCATTTTATGCATTTTAATTATACAATTAAGTGGCAAAATATATCCACAGAGTGATAGAAGTTAAAACAGCATGATAGTAGAATGAAAGCAAATTCACAGAACAGTGGAATAATTGAGAATGAAATAAAAAGCTACATATATATACAATGAACTAACTACTAAGGCCACCGAGCAATCAAGGAAACTCTTTTTAATGAAAGAAAACTGAACAGCAAAATAATGAAACTTAATGTCTACCTAATAGCATATTACACAAAAAATTAATGGAAATGGATTAAAAATATTGGTAGATCTTGAAGCCATAAAATACAGAAATGAAATCTGTATATCATGGGTGACATATTACCTGCCTTAGAGATGTTTAGGGGTTAATATAATAGCAAAGTGAAATTAATAAAGGGGGAAATATAAGGGACTACCTGAAACTAAAAAGCACAATGAAAAAAATTGTATCAAACACTAAAGTAAGTCAGAATTGGAGAATTTATTTGTTCCTCATAGATAGGGCAAATGATTAATATCTAGAATATATAAGGAACTTATTAGACAAGTAACCCATTGGGAGAGAGTGATAGTACAGCAAAAAAGTCTCCTGCTTTGCATGTAGCAAACACTGGTTCAATACCCTAGACCATATATGAATGTTTTAGGTACATTATTTATAGGTGAATTTATATAGCATTTACTGTTTTGTTTATGACCTTTTTACTTACCACAGTGTCCGTTTCATCCATGTTATAACATGCATCAGAATGGCATCCTTTTTAATAGTCTAATGCCATTATTTTATATACCATATTTCTTTTATCCACTCATCTTCTGATGAACATTTGAGTTGCTGTCTTTTGGCTGCAGTGAGTGATGTTGCTATAAATATTGGTGTATACATATCTGTGTAAATAGTGACTTTCAGTTCTTTTAAATATTGACCCAGAAGTAGAATTGCCTCCTCATATGCTACTTTCATACTTTCATGCTTATCTCCTGAAGAACCACCAAATTGATTTTCCACAGTGGTTTTTACATTCGCATTTCTACCAGCCGTACACTAAAGTTCCAACTGCAACACTTGTTTTCCTTTTCCTAATAATCACTGTAATGAGTGTGAAACAGTATTATATAAAGCTTTTTGCATAATTCTCTCCCCACACTATTTCCTCTCAAATATATAAGCTCCATAAATGCAAAAACTTCGGTTATTCACAACGCTTTCCCCTGCTGGAAGGGCACATAGTGTTTGCTCAATAAATATGTTTTGACCAAATTGATAGATTTTAAATGTACCATTGGTGATTCACTCATTTAATAAATAAGGGTATATATTAATTTCTGGACTACATTGCCTATATTCTGCTGGGTTTCAATTAGATATTATAAAATGAGATCTACCTTGCTCTGAGAAATTATAGGCAGAATGCTGAATTTACATAATATGAAACTGTCTTAAAACATAGCCAGAGAAAGGAGATAAAATAATTTTTTCTCCTTCAAGGAAAATCGTGAACTTCCTTTCCATTTCTCCCGCATTTTTTTTTAATTTATATACCACCATGAGACATACAGCTACAAAGATGTTCATGCTTGGGTTTTGGTCATACAGTGTTCTAGCAACAATCCCCCATCAGTGCCCATTTCCCACCACCAATGTCCCAATTCCTCCCCCTCTCCTAGCCTGCCTCTATGGCAGGTTCTTTATCTCTTTTCTCTCTCTTATCTCTCTCTTTCTTCCTTCTCTTACACATTTTGTATTGCAATATATACATTTAGAGGTTATCATGTGTATCTTTTTTGCCTGTATTCAATGTTCAGTTCTAGACTAGTATTATCATTTTTGATGATTATTTGCACAATGTTTCTATCTCTGTTTTACCTAACCTCTGACTTCCCACACGCTTGTGGTAGATTCTACTTTTGACAAGACCTCCTGATTCATGTTTTGCCTGACCATGGATATTGGTATCATAATATATGTATATATAATATATATGCACATCTATATTTATGTCATGCAAATAAATGCAGTCATTCTATATCTGTCTTTTTCCTTCTGGCTCATTTCTTGCATCATGAGCTTCTCTATGTCCATCCATTTATAGACCAATTTCATAACTTCATTTTTCCTAACAGCTGCATAGTATTCCATTGTGCAGATGTACCAAAGTTTCTTTATCCAGTCATCAGTTCTCAGGCACTCTGGCTGTTTCAAGATTCTGACTATTGTGAATAGTGCTGCTATGAAGATAAAATTGCAGATGGTGTTGCTGTTGTGTGCTCTTTTGGCTTCCTAGGGCATATTCACAGAAGTGGTGTAACTGGGTTAAACAGGAGCTCAATTTCTAGTCTTTGGAGGAATGTCTATATTGTTTTCCCTAAAAGGCTGTATCAGTTGACATTCCCACCAACAATGGATGAGAGTCCCCTTTCTCCACGAATCCACTCCATCATTTGCTGCCCCTTGCCCTTTTCGGATATATGCCAGTCTCTGTGGTGTGAGATGATATGAAATTGTTGTTTTGATTTGCATCTCTCTGATGATTAGTGATGATGAGAATTTTTTCATATGCCTTTTAGCCATTCAAATTTCTTCCTTGTTGAAGCTTCTGTTTATTTCTTCTCCCCATTTTTGATGGGATTGGCTGTTGATCTGATTTTTGTGCATGGTGTTAGACAGAGGTCCAAATTCATTTGTGTTTTGCATATAGCTGTCCAGTTTTCCCAGCACCACTTGGTAAAGAGGCTTTCCCTGCTCCATTTGGTACTTTTTGCTCCTTTATCAAAGATTAAATGGTCATGATTTTGTGGAGGGGTGTCGATACTCAACTCTATTCTATAGGTCCACGGATCAGTTTTTATTCCATTACCATGCTGTTTTAATGACTACAGCTTTGTAGTACAGTTTGAAGTTAGGAAGGGTGATGCCTCCCATCTGATTTTTCCCAAGAATTGCCTGGGGATTTCAGAGAGGACCAGAAAACTATAGGGAGCCACAGTGCAGTCAACCACCGCCTCCCAGCCCTGCTGCCTTCCAAACCCCCGCCCCCCCACCTCAGGTGTGTTTGGGATAGCTCTGAGGGACAGTTCTGTCCAGAGACCCCTGGGGAGTTCAGAAAGGACCAGAAAGCTAGAGAGAAGCTCGTCACAGTCAACCCCAGCTCCTGCCGCCCTCTCCCCACATTTTCTTGTGAGGAGGAGTAGTGTCCCCCTGAATGCAGAGGTACTTCACTGCCCCTGTTGAGTCTACAGAAATTGGGCCCTTTTCTAAATCTGAGCATGAATTTGGGGAAACATTATATGTTTAAAAAAATACAATATAAATATACTTTATGTTTAAGGTTATTACCATATTCACACTTTATATATATGTATATTATATATATATATATATATATATTAAAAAAGCAAAACTGTTATCAGGAAACATTGACCTAAAAAGAAAAGTATATGTCATTATGACGTTAAAGGTATTTGGAGGGTATGGAAGACAGTACAGAGAGGAAGGCACTTTCCCTTATACTACTCACTCAACTGACCTGGGTTGAGCATCATCACCCCACATGGTCCCATGCACACTGCCAGGAGTGACCACTGAGTGTAGATCCAAGAGTACTCCCTGAGCACAGATGTATTGATCCAAAAATAAAATAAAATTGAATATTTGGAGAAGAGGTGGGCTGGAGAGATAGTACAGGGGTTAAGGCTCTTACTTTGTACACAGGTTTTTTACCCTGGTTTGATACTAAGTACCACATACAGTTCCATGAGGTTAGAAGTGATTCCTTAGCATAAAACCACAAGTAAACCCAGAGCATTGCAAATTGTAGCCCCACCTACCTCACGACTCCCCCCCCCCTAAACAGAGGGAGATGGGCACTGGTGGCGGGATGGGTGCTGCAACACTGTATGACCAAAACCCAAATATGAACTTTTTTAATTGTATATCTTTGTAATTGTAAAAATAAAAAATTTAAAAAAAAAGAAAACATTTGGAGAAAATTCTGGGACATGGTACAGGGGCTAAACACATGCATACCTGGGAATTCGCCTCTATACAACACCCAGCACCACATGGCTTCCCCAGTTTCATTGACTTCATTGACCTCTCTGAAATCCCCAGGAGACTCATGAACACTGTCAGGTTTGACTCTGGAGACTATTGATCAATCATTGCCAGAGTAGCCTGGTGGTCTCTGGCACCATAAGGCCCTAAGTACTACATCCTAACATCCTTGTGTTAATCTGCCAGTGTAATTGATTAGAATCATCAGAAATGACTTCCGGCTTTTTTGGAGGCCCTACACCAAAGTATTTGAAGTAGTACTGAGAAGATCATTACGAGGAGTACTAATATTAGTGTTATAAGTACTAGGAGCAAATAATCCCCCTGGTTATGGGGCCTGCTTCTTGATGTTGACCAGATTTAGTTTACATCCAGTAGGATAAAAGGCAAGCTTTTTATATGTCATAAAGTGAATCAATTTTAACGGGTAAAATTGAAGTAAACTCTGATAATTATTGTCTTAAAGATCAATGTAGTTTTTGTTTGCCTTATTTCATTGGAGTTTTCCCTGTAAAATATTGGGTTGAGTTTTTTTTTTAGTCTTATTTAGGGTTTTATTGAAGGGGGTGGGGTGGGGGTTAAGAGGTTGCACCTGGCAGGATTCAGGGCTAATTATTCCTGGCTCTCATATATGGTGCCAAGGATTTGCTTCAGACAAGTTCCTTAACTCCTGTGCTGCATTCTCCAGACCAGATAAACTCTGTTAAACTCTCTATCCATTTTCTCTGGAACTTCTGAAACGTTTCCTTTCCCCACAAAATTCCTGAGAGAAAAAATATAACAGTGATTTATTTTAATCACTTAAGTATTCACCCTGTATTATATTTGGTGAGAAATTGCATAAAATGTGTAAGAAAGCTACAAAATAAGAGTGGAGCCATATGTGTGGCTTCAGACATCACCATGAAGACAGACTTTTAAATATGGGATAAATTAGAAGGATTTAAGATTAGAAATAAATGATCAAAATATATTTAAGGCTTAACAAACCGAAGGATGCTCTATTCACAATATAATTATGACACCTTTTATTCCCTATACTTTATTTTCTCAACTCAGGATTAGACACTGTGGTTAAATCTATGGTTCAAGAATCACCTTTCATGCAGCTTCGTTCTGCTTAGGATGTAGTAACTGCAATTTTCAGATCTGCCATCTCTGCTACTTTTCAGTGCTCAAAATTGTGTGATACTTTCAAAAATACTATGTTACTGATTTTTTATGAAAAGCATCTTATTTAATAGTAATTGAATCAGTATAGTATTTGAATAAAAATTAGGCACATGTCAATGGAATGCAATAGAGAACTGAGAAGAAAATCCACATATATTTGGACATCTAACTTATGACAAAGGAGACAGATACCTACTCTAGAAAATGGGAAGGGTGTTCTTTTGTTTGTTTTGAATTTGTGGGCCAAACCTACCTTTGCTCAGGGCTTAGGCCTGGCTCTGTGCTCAAGGACAACTTCTGGAGGTCCTCAGGAAAATCTTTTGTAGTGCCAGTAATTGAACCTGGTTCTGCTGTATTCAAGACAAGCACCATAGAAAGCCTTTTAAACAATTGTGTTAGAAAAAGTAGCCATTCCCAATTTTTAAAAATACAGGAAACTTGGTATCATTTTAAACCACAGAAAAAAAAATTACACAGAATTTGTCTAAGGCTTGAATTTTAAACCTAAAACCATGAACTACAGGAAAGAAAAATATAAGTGAGGCATTCCTTACCACAAAACTAAAACGACCTAAAATTCAAAAGAGCATATTCTTATTTCAAATTTCACAAGCAGGTTGGTATCCAAAATATACAAAGACTCACAACAACAAAAATAAAACACCGTGCAGTTCAATCAGAATATGGGCAAAAAAATAAATATATAATTCTCCAGAGACTAAATACGTATGGCTAGGAGCCGGAGTGATAGCACAGCAGGTAGAGCGTTTGCCTTGCATGTGGCCAACACGGAGTTTGATCCCCTGGCATCCCATATGGTCCCCTGAGCACCACCGGAATAATTCTTGAGTGAAAAGCCAGGAATAACCCCTGAGCATCACTAGTTGTGACCCCAAAGCAAAATAAATAAATAAACAAATAGATAAATAAATAAATATATCCTACATAAATATTTATTTTTTAATTTTTTTATTGTAGCACTGTGAAATAGAATTTACAAAACTCTTCATGACTGGGTTTCTGTTGGGGAACGCTGCAGGGGGTCCCCCGACAGTGTCAGGGCAGAGGTTCTCTTCTACCTCCGAGGACGCCATTGCAGGTCCAAAAAAGGCTTTTAATAGTACAAAAGCTCTTGCACAGCACTCCAATATAATGAACAAACTTTAGCTCTGGTCTGAACTTAGACCATGTAAAAGAGCCTAAGTCTCCTACCAAAGAGAGAGGAACTCACCCGAGCTGAGTCCTACCCAGAAGATGGAGCAAAAGGCCAAAGATCAAAAAGCCAAAAGCCAAAAGCTGCAAGGCTGAGGAGCCGAAAGCTAAAAGGCCCAAAAAAGCAAAAGTGAAGCATGAAGGGGCCTCAAGTCAGCCCCCTTATATACACCAAAGTAATCCAACCGGGAGGGGCATGTCAACAAAGAACTCTAAACAGAGTGTGGTGCCACACCCTATTGAAGGTATAAACAAAGGTTATGCCAAGGTCTAATCCTTTCTACCAAGATTATCTCTTATGTAAAACACTGGAGAGAGGGGGCTGGTATAAAGTAATACATCTTAACTTCATGAGCTTCATGTAATCTAGATGGTACCCACAAAGTCCTTCTTATTATTATCTTCACCAGGGTGATTCTGAGTATCTTGTTCTCGTGTACTGAAAGGGTCATACTCGCCTGCTTAGAGCAAACTAGTATGATCCTTCCTATAGTCTTCCTATAGTCTCAACGTAGCCAGGGTGGTAGTCTCCTGGTAAATTCTAACTGTCCCACGCTGGGTGCAGTGGGTATAAAGAGGAGCTGTGCCCAATCTAGAAAAACATAGAAGTCTTAGTAGATGTATAATTCAGAAGTTATTCAATCAAGGTGACTTCTGTAAGTGCCACACCCTCTAGCAGTGTTTACATAGAAGAGAAGTCTCATAAGAATGAACCTTGACTTAAGTAGATTAAGCTGGGAGTGGGCAAAACAACAAAACTCCCAGAATCGCTAAACCTGTCCTCCAACAGGTTTCAATCATACTATGTTGCAGCACCCATCCCTTCACTAGTGAACATTTCCCACCACAGTGTCCCCAGACCCCCTTCCTCGTCCCCCAGCCTACCTCTATAGCAAGCAATCTTCCTCCTCCTGCTCCTGCTCATATTCCTCCTCCTCCTGCTCCTGCCTCTTCCTCTCTCTTCCATTCCTCCTCTTCTTCTTCTCTCCCCCCTCTTCTCTATCTCTCCGATCATTTACACATTGTAGCTTGCCATACATACATAAGGAGTTATCATTTATTTATATTCCTTTGCTACATTCCATGTTCATTTCTAGTCTGGCATTACCATTTCCAACAATTAGTAGAATACTGGTATATATTTACATTATACAGATAAATTCACTCTCATTATATATATATATATATATATATATATATATATGTGTGTTCTTTTACTTTCAGTCATTATATATATGTATGTTCTTTTTAATTTTTGACTGATTTCTCGTGCTACCAGCATGGCAGAGCCTGGCAAGCTACCCATGTCGTATTTGATATGCCAAATACCAGTAACAATTATAGACCTCATTCCCATGGCCTGATGGAATGGTTTGAGGGTCTTTATATCCCTGCAGCAAGCAGGTGCCCTTGGGCTCTACTTGCATGAGACAGGACATATGGAGATGTTACTGGTGCCCGCTTGAGCAAATCGATGATGAACGGGAAGACAGTGATACAGTGATTTCACTAAGCATGATAATCTCCATGTTCATCATTTGTAAGCAAATATCATGATTTCATTTTTCCTGACAGCTGCATAGTATTCCATTATGTAGATGTACCATAGTTACTTTAGCCAGTCTTCTGTTCTCGGGCACTCAAGTTGTTTCCAGATTCTGGCCATTATGACTAGAGTGATGAATATAGAAGTTCAGATGGTGTTTTTGGATCACCAGGATATATTACAGGAGAGGTATTGCTGGAACAAATGTGAGCTCAATATCTAGTTTCTGGAGGAAAGTCCATATCGTTTAACAAAAAGACTGGACCATTCAACATTCCCACTAACAATGAAGGAAAGTACCTTTCTCCCCCCCCCACATCCACACCAACACTGGTTGCTCTTGCTCTTTGGATGTGTGCCAGTTTGTGTAGTATGAGATTATATCTCATTGTTGTTTTGATTTGTGTCTCCCTGATGACTAATGATGAAGAGCACTTTTTCATACACCTTTTGACCATCTGAATTTCTTCTTTGAGAAAATTTCTGTTTATTTATTTTCCCCATTTTAATGGGGTTGAATATTTTTTCCTTGAAAAGCTCTACCAGTGTCTTGTATATATTTGATATTAACCACTTATCAGATGGGTAATGTGTAAATATTCTTTCCCATGCTGTGGGCTAGGTCTTTTGCATATTGCTCACTGTTTCTTTTGAGGTGCAGAAGCTTTTCAGTTCCATAGAATCCCATATGTTTATCTTTGCTTCCATTTGCTTTGTCAGTGGTGTTTTGTTTTACGAAGATATGCTTAGCTTCAATGTCCTGGAGGGTTTTGCCAATCTTTCTTCCATGTACCTTATAGATTCAGGTCTGGTGTTGAGATCTTTATTCCATTTTGATCTAACTTTTGTGCATGGCGTTAAAAGAGGTCTAAATTCATTTTACATGCAGCTGTCCAGTTTTCCCAGCACCGCTTGTTAAAGAGGTTTTCTTTGCTCCACTTAAAATTTTTGCTCCTTTATCAAAGATTAAGTGATCATATATTTGCCGAGTGTGTGTAAGGATATTCAGTTCTATTTCATTGGTCTACAGGTCTGTCTTTATTCCAATACCCTGCCGCTTTTAGTTACTACTGCTTTGTAGTACAGTTGAAGTTGGGTAAGTTGATGTCCCCATATTCTTTTTGCCAAGGATTGCTTTAGCTATACTTGTGGATTTATTGTGAAAATATTAAGAATTTTTTATCGCTTTTTATGGAAATGCAAATAAAAGTGACAATGAGATCTAGCTTCACTCTAATGAGAATGACCTATATTTAAATAAATAAGATTGGAAACAATAGACATTGACAAGAATGTGAAGGAAAAAATAGGACTCCTGTGTACAATTTGAGTGGAATATTCTGTAACCTTTATTAGAGAATGTTTGATGATTCCTTAAAGTACTTAAATGGAAGCACTGGAAATGCCACCTATCCCAGAGTTGATTCCTAGAACCAAATGTTAACCAGAGTATTGCCAAGTATAGCCCTGGAGGGCCCCAGCACCACCTGGTGTAATCCTTAAAGCCCCAGAACTGCTGAATGTCCAAGGCATCCCTGGCACCACAGGGTCTTAGCATTATCACACTCAAGCCTTGTTTGGAATCGATGTCCTAGTTGGTCAAGAATCAACAGTGAGGACTTGGGCCTTTTGACTATGGCCTGGGAGTCCCCCCTACCAAAATGGATATATCATATGATCTAGCAGTGCATATTCTGGGCATTTATCTGAAAGACATCACTTGATCACTTGATCACTTGATCACTTGATATCCCGTTATTCATCGATTTGCTTGAGCGGGTGCCAGTAAATGTTTCCATTTGACTCTACCACATGCCATTGTAGCCCAATGGCATCTGTCTGGTTCAGGGATATTGAGAGCTTCGGACTGTTTGTTTAGAATCCTGATAGGGAAGTCTGACCATCTTGCAGGTGGGGCGGCCACGCGATCTTTTGGCATCCCGGGATCCAATTGGTAACGGTTCTAGTCCAACGGTCGCCTCCAGATCGCATGATATGACCAGCCCATCTGATTTTCAATGTTCTGGCAGGTGAGACAGCGTCCTTGATTTTAGAATAACAACGAAGGTCGAATTCGGATTCCCTCTCTCACTTGAGGGAGAATGGTGGAGTCAAAAAGGTGTGACAGTAGCCGGAGGTTCTTTGTTTTTTAACTATTTTTCGATGTTTTTGAAGGCAGTCCATGCCACTCTTTTCCTTCTCGCGTACTCAGGTTTCAGGTCGTTCATCATGTTGACTTCTCGAACCTAGCTACACATAGCTGTTGCATTCAGAGATGTTTGTTCCATTGAGAGTGAATGGGGCCTCTGGAACATAGTTTTGTTGAGATTAAGCTATAGACCTATCCTTCCACATTCTTGGTCAAAGTCTGCCAGCATTTGTGCTGCTTGGCTGATGTTTGGTGTTATTAGAACCATGTCATCAGCGCAAGTGTAGGTGGTGTAGTTGCCAGCCATCTATCTTCACTCCCATATTTTCCCATCTAATTGTCGCATGATGATTTCAAGGCTTGCCTAAATACCTTCAGCAGATAGCTTGATTAAGAACCTGTGAGGGAGTGTGCATGTGGGTCTCTAATCATATAAAAATAAGATGAGCATTCCTATGTTGAACTTCAGGCAATTACTTTAAGCTTAAATAATTAAATCAAAAACAATTACTGGCATTTATTTTTTTTGTTTTTGGGTCACCTCTGGCATTGTTCAAGGGTTAATTCTGGCTATGCACTCTGGAATTACCCCTGGCAGTGCTCAGGCGACAATATGGGATGCCGAGGATCAAACTCAGGTCAGCCATGTGCAAGGCAAATGCCCTACCTGCTGCACTATTTTGTTAGCCTCTACTGGTTTGTTTTTAAACCTGTATGGTACATGAATAACTTAAGCTAATGGACTTACAAAAGGAATGATAATTCCTAGTCTTGGGGAAAACTATGGTTGTTATCAAAAGGAAGGTGAAAGTTTGAGACGGAGGGCTGTAGGGTCTTTTGGTGATGGGATCGCTATGGAAGCTTGGTGGGAGTATGTATCAATCCTATACACATGTATGTGTACTCCTTAATTAGGTTGATATTGTAAACTAATGAAAATTAATAAAAGGTGGAAACATGTTCAAAAGGTTATGACTTATAAAGAAACATTAAATTTTAGAAAAATAACTCATATCAGAAAGAAGCAGAGAACAACATAACCATTTTAAAAACACAGATCCTATGCTTAAATGTCTTCTTACCACTTCATAAAGTAGAAAGGTATTTTCGAAAATTTATACCATTCTATTATTTATTCCAGAGCCTTAGATACTGTTCTATATATAGGTCAAATGTTTAGTGAAGCTATTAGTGGAAAAATTTAAGTTTCATGTTAGTGTAATTCTATTGAAGACACTGAATAGTATGCAATATCATGAATAGAAGTTGTGATCATGAAATAATAGAAACTCTACTCCAGCATGGAATAATATGCTTTAATCAAGTAATAAATATACAAAGTATTCTTCACATGTTTATTTTTCTCTTTCTTATATTCTGCCTCTCAGTATCCAAATTTCACACTGCTGTTCTTAGTTCCTTGATGTTTCATTGTTTAAAAATATGTATTTTTAAATCACTACTAGTTCCTATGACTTTGGTTCACGAATATGTGAGCACATTCACTGCACTCTACTGACTTCCATAATAAGTACTTATAGAAATTATTTTCATTTTATGTGTCATATATTTGCTTCTTGACTGCACAGCAAAATATTTGTTAGCTTCCAATAGTTGTCCTTTGTGAGTATGCATGTAAGACAAATATACTTAGGGTTAAAGATAACATTTCTGAAGGACTATTGTTTTAGTCTTTCTAAGTACTTTTCAGATTTGGGGAAATTTAAAAGGAATTCATTTTCAAAGAAGTGCACATTTTATTTTATTTTACTTTTCTTCAAAAGATATATAAAATGTAAAGTAATGTAGAACTAGAGACTAAGAATGGGTCATATTACTTTGTGTAAAACAATACTGAAATAGTATGAAGTCAAGGTATTAGTCTTGTATGTGAATGTCTGTACAGCCAGGAATAATTCCAAGAGAGAGAGTCAGAAGAAAATGCTAAACATTGCCATGTGGGCTCCAAATCCCCCAAAGTAAAATAAAATAAAAGTTTGGTAAGTATTCATGTCATGTGGAGTCAATTTGTCAAAGAAAACCAAGTTTTTAAGTGGGATTTTTCAGAGCTTTTTAGGTTTCAAATGATTTAGAATACTGTTAAT
Organism: Cryptotis parvus; assembly: GCA_021461705.1. Lineage (NCBI taxonomy): Eukaryota > Metazoa > Chordata > Mammalia > Eulipotyphla > Soricidae > Cryptotis > Cryptotis parvus. The sequence goes on from JAJIBD010010984.1 coordinate 36,988, forward strand.
AATAGTTTCAGACACAGAGTTTCCAGCTCCAGACATGCCACCTAGTGTCAGCATCCCCTGCCAATAATCAGCCTCCCACCTCCTTAGCAAACTCACTTTTAAAATTTAATTGTTACCACTCCTGGGAATATACACTAGAGACCCAAAAATACACAGAAGAAACACTATCTGCACTTCTATGTTCATTGCAGCACTATTTACAATAGCCAGAATCTGGAAACAACCTGAATGCCCGAGAACAGAGGACTGGTTAAAGAAAACTGTGGTACATCTACACAATGGAATACTATGCAGCTGTCAGAAAAGACGAGGTCATGGAATTTACATGCAAATAGATGGACATAGAGAGTATCATGCTGAGCGAAATTAGTCAGAAGGAAAAGGACATATATAGAATGACGGCATTCATTAATAGGATATAAATAGATACCAGTGTTTTACTAAGTGTGGGGAATGGTAATGGCAGATTAAAACTCACCATTGAATATACACAAAGAGACTTAAGTGATAAACTCTAAATATCTTCAGGGCTAGCCACAATGTAAAAAGAAGAGGGAGAAAGATGCAGAGACAAAGAGAGAGAGGAAGAGAGGAAACGGGCTACCCACTATTGAGGCAGCCTGGGGTGGCGGGAGGGGTGGGGTACATTGGTGGTGGAAATGGGGCACTGGTGGAGGGATGGGTGCTGGAATACTGTATTTTCAAGAACCAATTATGAACATCTTTGTAATTGTATATCTCACGGTAGTATAATAAAAAATTAAAAAAAATAAATTAATTAAACTTAAAAAATTAAATAAAAATAAATAATTAAAGTAAAAAAGGTAAAGGACAGATATAGAATGACTGGATTCATTAGTGGTATATAAATATATACTAGTGCTCTAGTCATTATGGAAAATATTATTGCCACACTAGAATTGAACAATTAATGTACACAAAAGAGAGCTTCATGATAATCCCTAAATGTTGGTAG
>JAJIBD010010985.1:0-23666 GCA_021461705.1 Cryptotis parvus
TAGATAGATAGATAGATAGATAGATAGATAGATAGATAGATAGATAGATAGATAGATAGATAGATAGATAGATAGATAGAGAGAGAGAGAGAGAGATAGATAGAGAGATAGAGAGAGATAGATAGAGAGAGAGATAGAGATAGATAGAGAGATAGATAGAGAGATAGATAGAGAGATAGATAGAGAGATAGATAGATAGATAGATAGATAGATAGATAGATAGATAGATAGATAGATAGATAGATAGATAGATAGATAGATAGATAGATAGATAGATAGATAGATAGATAGATAGATAGATAGATAGATAGAGAGAGAGAGAGAGAAGAGATAGATAGAGAGATAGATAGAGAGATAGAGAGAGAGAGATAGATAGAGAGATAGATAGAGAGATAGATAGAGAGATAGATAGAGAGATAGATAGATAGATAGATAGATAGATAGATAGATAGATAGATAGATAGATAGATAGATAGATAGATAGATAGATAGATAGATAGATAGATAGATAGATAGATAGATAGATAGATAGATAGATAGATAGATAGATAGATAGATAAGATAGATAGATAGATAGATAGAGAGAGAGAGAGATAGATAGAGAGATAGATAGATAGATAGATAGAGAGAGAGATAGATAGAGAGATAGATAGAGAGATAGATAGAGAGATAGATAGAGATAGATAGATAGATAAGATAGATAGATAGATAGATAGATAGATAGATAGATAGATAGATAGATAGATAGATAGATAGATAGATAGATAGATAGATAGATAGATAGATAGATAGATAGATAGATAGATATAGATAGATAGATAGATAGATAGATAGATAGAGAGAGAGAGAGAGAGAGATAGAGAGAGAGATAAAATCTATATGACTCAAATGTATTGCCAACTAATAGAAAGGTATTCATTGCCCATTTAGTGGTAGTCTGGGTCCTTCTGGTGCTCTTCACTGTGATGCTGACGGGCACAGTGCATCTCTTCGTCTCCTTTGATACACAAACATAGCAGAGTCCTCTGCCACTGTACAGCCTGTGCTCTTTCCTGGCACACCCTGCTCCAGGCTCTACCTTGAAATGAGTGCCAGCTGCAATGTCACCTTAGTGAGGAAGACTTTCTTGACTCCTCAAACATGCTGAGTCAAGAATCATTTTGAAATATTCTCCTATTCAAATATCTTATTTTATACTCTGTTTCTGAAAAGCTTCATGGCCTTCATCTGACTTTTCTTTTCCTAAGTTCTCTGGATAGCATCCAGGTATTTTTAATGACTCAAGTGAAAATGAGCTGACTCAATAAAAAGGTGATGAGATTCTAGAAAGAGCTGGCTGGCGGCTGGCTGAGTGGCTGAGGCATTAGCTGAAAAAGCAGCCAGCAAGAAATTTGAAATATATTAGCTTACAGAGTTCTGCCCCCTTAAAAAAAGAAGGAACTTGAAGAGACGGAAAAGCTTCAGAGGGCATTTTACTGACATTGCTTTCATGAATATGCCTTTACAAATTGGTTTTGCTAATAATGTTGGCACAAATGCAGAGAATTCTTTGAAGGAACTTTATGGACTTAAGGTAATTGTTTGTGCTGCTCGCTGAATGTTTCCCAGCTCTTTCTGTAGACACACTAGCACTGCACTTCATGGCCGGATGGTGCCATGAGTGTATTACTGACCAATAAACTGTGAACAGAAGATGTGTGTTTTGCTTCCAGACTGAAATCTCCAACTGTCTGCAATACCCAACAGAACTGCTCCTTGCCATGACAATAAGCCACTTTCAATAGGATACATCACCCTGGGGCCTGGACTGAAAAAGGTAGGAATGAAAACTGGAGCCAACCTTTGTTGGACATGTAGGATAAGTGAAAAATAAGTTTTTCTCAGTATCTTGTTGAGAAAAGTTGGGAAATTATACAGAAAGTTGAAAGAACTAAACAGAAAACATCCCAATAACCTTTCCTGAATTTCACAATGAAAGATTTTTCTCTGTTTCATCATTTATCTGCCCATTCTTCTCTATTGTATCATCTTTTATTGTTCTGAACTGAATAATACTACGTTGTAAAATACTTCTAAAATCTAGGATTTGTTTGCTCCTTCAGTATAATCCAGACTTTCTTGATCTGCACCATTTAAGAGAGTTTTGAGCCAGTGCTCTCCTTTCCCCAAAGAATCACTGTCTCATTGTCTTCCAGTTCATCTTCGATTTATCGGGAGCGGCACAGAAACATCTCCATAGCGACCTTTTCATGAAAGTAGCTCCAAGGGCACCTTGCTTTAGGAATATAAAGAGCCTCAAACCATTCTATCAGGTCATGGGAATGAGGTCTATAAGTTAGCTGTGATCTGGTTATCAGACGATACCACACGGTTGCCAGGCTCTGCCGCGGCGGTAGCACTACTCTTGTAGTCATCTCAAAAATCCAATCATACTACAAGAGTATGCCACCCGCTCGGCAGAGCCTGGAAAGCTACCCGTGTCGGCATTTGATATGCCAGATACCAGTAACCATTATAGACCCCATTCCCCTGACCTGATGGAATGGTTTGAGGCTCTTTATAGCCCTGAGCAAGCAGATGCCCATGGGCTCTACTTGCATGAGACAGACATATGGAGATCAGCCAATGGTGCCCGCTCAAGCAAATCGATGATGAACGGGAAGGCAGTGATACAGTGATATATTTTATGAGGAAATACCTGATAAAGGCAGGAGAAAAAACATTTGATTTTGCTCCGTTCAGATTTTGCTCAGGGACATGAGGGAGATTAGCAACGAACAGATTGCTGCCTGACGTTGTGTGTCTGTGGTCCCTTTGCAGTGTGTGTATGTGAGCTTTTCACTGAGACTGTGGCTGCTGCTGCTGGACACCCAGGAACTGCCAGGGACCCTCAGACTGTCGGAGTCATTTGGATTTTCATGCTCTGTATTCCACTTCCATTAGCTGTGTGACCTTGGGCAGGCAGCCTAAACGCTCTGAAATTATGCCCCTCATTTTAACAATGGAAATCATTGTGTGGAGCATATAAAAATATATGCTCTAAAAAAATCCTTTTGTTTTCATGTTTCCTGATCCTGAAACCTGATCTCTTGATCATCTCTCAAGAGAACTATGAAAGTATAATTACTCCAGAAAGAAAAGAGATGGCGGTTTCTGTATGGGGGGGATGGTGATTCTCAGGGGCTATTCCTGACTTTGTGCTCAAGCATAAGCTATAGTGGTTCTCAGGGTTCATATATGTTCCTAGGGGGTCTAACTAAGGTCAGCAGGATATAAGGCAAGCAGCTTATTCCCATACTATCCTTCGATGCAGAAAACAAAAATGTTTTAAGTTCCTGGTAATCATTTCATGGCAAGGAAAGTTTAAAGGCAAAAACATCATACAGTGAATTAGGGGGAATATTAAATCTTTTTTTCTCTCAGAGGCTAAAAAAAAATTTCCTACTGAGCTGGTTTGGTAAAGCTTTATTTGGAGGTAGAGGGATAGAATAAATGGGGCAAGGAAAGGCAAATGCCACATTCATTAAGTGCCCGTGGTGTGTAGACATTTTATATATTCTGTTCATTAAACTATATACGCCACCCTTCGAGGAATGAATGATTTCCATTGTTAAAATGAGGGCATAATTTCAGAGCGTTTAGGCTGCCCGCCCAAGGTCACACAGCTAATGGAAGTGGAATACAGAGCATGAAAATCCAAATGAACCCAACAGTCTGAGGGTCCCTGGCAGTCCCTGGGTGTCCAGCAGCAGCAGCCACAGTCTCAGTGAAAAAGCCCCCCACACACACACACACACACTGCAAAGGGGGACCACAGACACACAGCACGTCAGGCAGCAATCTGTTCGTGCTAATCTCCCTCATGTCCCTGAGCAAAATCTGAACGAAGCAAAATCAAGTGTTTTTTTCTCCTGCCTTTATCAGATATTTCCTCATAAAAATATATCACTGTATCACTGTCTTCCCCGTTCATCATTGATTTGCTCGAGCGGGCACCAGTAGCATCTCCATATGTCCTGTCTCATGCAAGTAGAGCCCATGGGCATCTGCTTGCTCCAGGAACATAAAGAGCCTCAAACCATTCCATCAGGTCATGGGAATGAGATCTATAATTGTTACTGGTATCTGGCATATCAAATACGACCTGGGTAGCTTGCCAGGCTCTGCCGCAGGGTGGCATACCTTGTAGTCATATTTAAATCCAGCATTTATTGATGAACCCTCGCTAGCTGGGCTGTGATAGGCTGGTGTGCTGGGTGGAGTTCTGACGAGGGGGAAGTCTGGATGTGGAAAATGGAGCCTCTCATGGAGTGGGGGGGTCGCCTGGCTTGTTGCGAGGCTCTGCTGGGGTGGCGGGCCAGGGCTAGAAACCGCACATCCCTCCCAGGCGCCTCATTAGCGACTGGGCACAGGGAGAGCAGGTAGCAGCTCTGCCCCAGGTCTGTGAGAGCATATAAAAATATATGCTCTAAAAAATCCTTTTGTTTTCATGTTTCCTGATCCTGAAACCTGATCTCTTGACATTAATTCTTCAGGCTTGGCTTTTGTGGTAAAGCAGATGGGGATGGAGGCTACTTTGATCTCCCAAAATCTATATGATTATACCTTGACCTTGAAATGAATTTGACCACACAAGGAGTTTAATTCCAAAGTTTTCATTATTTTTTTGTATAATGACTTTGGTAACCTATTAGTTCTGTATGAAGACATGAATGTGATCCATTTAACTTTAAATCATAAGGTTTCCATTCAAAAGAAAGATGTTTTTCCTGAGCTCTGAAGGTCTTCTTTGCCTGGGAAGGAAAGAAATAATAATCCAGTTTAAGAAGACAACCTAAGAACTTATTGAGACTTACAAATCATGGGAATTTGTTCTTAGCCAGTAATAGTAATTCAACCCCAAATAATAAGTACCAATAACAATATTGAATTCAAATTATCTTTTTTTAACAAAACTTAACCTTTCCCTAGTGATTTTTTTTCTGATCATCACTTTAATATAAGGCTTATACACACTCCAAAAAAGCAGAACATGAGAGCTTCCTAAAATTGCTGATGGAATTGTTCTATATTCTATTCTGTATTGGATGTTCTTATGGATGTTGCATAGATGTAACACATGGTAAGTCTCAGAATTATACATATACAACCACACAGAATTAATTATATGGTATGTTCAATACAAAGTGACCCAGGAGGAGGTGGAGGATAAGCATAGCCAGTACGGCATTTGCCTTGCATGCAGCCGACCTGGGATCGATTCCCCGGCATCCCATATGGTCCCCAAACACTGCCAGGAGTAAATCCTGGGTACAGAGCCAGGAGTAACCCCTGAACCTTGCCAGGTGTGACCCAAAAAGAAAAAAAGTGACCCAGGAGGTGACAAATCAAGCTGTCAGGTACACAAACCATCAGTGAACACAGATCCAGTGGACCAGTCACTGGAAAGACATCCCAAAGGATAGATTCCAGTGCATTTCTCTGCAGACATATAAATTTCCTAGAAAACTGATGAGTCCTGGATTATTCATAAATACCCTAATTAATATTTTTTTCAGATTATCTATTTGAACACACATATGTCCTGCTTTAGTTTCCTGGCAGTGTTTTTTTTTTAAATAAGTCCGAAGAAATGAAATTAACGTGATAGGCATGCTAAGATGTCCTTGGTTGAGAAGAAAGAACTACTTAATATGGTGCCAGAGAAGCATATGAGTCAGACATTGAGTTAATTCAATGGGGTTAACCTTATTAGATCTTAGAAAACAGATTCTGTAGAGTTGAGTGGGTTCACCAGGAGGAAAGTCACAGGAACAAGGAGTCAAGGCAATGTCAGGAAGGTCCATATGGCTAAGCTTGGAGTCCTTTTGGACCTGGGGAAATGGTGCTTCTCACCCCCACCTAGCAAACATCTGCTGCCTAAAGCTTCTGCCTTATGAACATTCTTTGCCCGTGCTTATCACAGATTCTGCCAGGATCCTGGTTCTTATGAAGAATCTCTGATTTGACCAATGTGATCTTGGTGGTCCTACATTGTCCAGAACCAGTGAATGTTTTTGACCATGCCTGTCTTGGGAGGAAAATGATTGAGCTGACATGAAGGCAGGGGTGGGAGCCACCCGCTAAGACCAGTGAGCATTTGGTGGGTGGGTGGGGAAATGCAGGAGCAGAGGGGAGGGGGCGGGGAACAGTCAATCCTACTCCCCTCCGCCTGCATCTGGTGCCGCAGGGAGCTGCTCTTGAGCAATGCCTCTCTAATGAGCTGGCTAGAGCCTGTGCTTGTTCCTCCCTCAGGGAACAAGGGATGACAGCCTTTGAAGCTGCTAAAATGCTTGGAGAACATCCAATGAGAAGCTTGACACAAATGCAACACATTAATGAAAACAGCTTGGGCCTGGCTAAATAGTGACTATTCAAACAATACAAACTTTTGCGAGCTGATGACAATCGTCCTGAAAAGGAAACGTCCAGATCTTGCCCATAAAGTTGGATGTTTCTTTATAGGCTTCATGGAATGTATTTCGCTGTTGGTTGTCCCAAACTTGGGCTGGTATCTATTCTCAGGAGTGCCAAGAACAACCACCTCAAGGGATCTTTTATGGGCACATTCATTATATGCCATCTCCAGGAACAAATGTTGTTTGCTTTAAGTGCAGATTATTTGGTTTGCAGGCTAGAGGAGATCTTCTCCCAGGCTATCAGAATGATCTGGATGCTTGTTAAGATGTGAGTTGTTGAGATTCACTGTTGAATGAGGAGGACTCTCTGAGTAAATGTTAATCAGCACCTGAAAAGATGCTTATCACATTAACGTTTGGAAACCACTGCCATAAAATCTGTCACACAAACATACAGCCTTTTCTTATTGTTCACCTACTCACTCAACAAACATCCTATGCCAATTACCTGTGGGACAAAAAATGGTGGTGAAAAAATAAAATGAATGCTGTGGGCAAAGATTCAGGATAAAAAATAATGTAATTGTAAAAATAAAAAATTAAAAAAAAATAAAAAAAATATATTGTAAGTGCTACATTAAAAAGAAGATTTAAAATACACTCAAAAACAGAGGGAGGGGCCGGAGCGAGTAGCCCAGCGGGTAGGGCATTTGCCTTGCACACGGCCAGTCTGTGCCGGCCGGGTTCGATCCCCGCATCCCATATGATCCCCTGAGCACCGCCAGGAGTAATTCCTGAGTGCAGAGCCAGGAGTAACCCCTGAGCGCTGTGAGGATGGCACATAAGGAAATGTGGGGGGAGGAAAGGCAGAGACCAGACTCAGAAGAGCCTTGCAGTCGTGCTGATCAGTTTTCGGTTTTGTTCTCTATCAAATGGGAATGGGAAGAGTCTTTTTTTAAAAAGCATAAATAACAGAATGATTGTTACAGTCTGGTCTCATGCTAGCAGTTTGGAGGGGAGGAAAGAGAAGTTACAGAAAGAGTGGCAGTGAACTAGGGACATGGCTCACTTGTGGAAGTATGACACCTTACATTCAACTCCTGACACAGCAAAGGAGTGTAAATTAACAGACACAAGGTGCAGAAGCCTCTGAGTGCTGGGCAAGGAGGCTATACCAGACAATGGCATCTGGGGCCGTGAGGTTTTGCACAGAAGCAAGAGACTGTTTATGGGGTGGAGTGAATAGACTGGGAGAATAAAAGAGAGGGGGACAGGGGCCGGAGTGATAGTCCAGTGGGTAGGGCGTTTGCCTTGCACACGGCTGACCTGGGTTTGATTCCCCAGAATCCCATATGGTCCCCCCTAGAACTGCCAGGAGTAATTTCTGGAGTGGAGAGCCAGGAACAACCCCTGAGTATTCTGGGTGTGACCCCCAAAAAAGCAAAAAAAAAAAAAGGGAACATATAGACAGACCCCTGCTTACCAATCATAGACATAGGCTGGTGAAGTGGAGGTCCTCTTGTTTTTAGCACAGGGAAGATGTCAGTGCAGATCCAGCAGGGAAAGATACAAGGACTCATCTGAGTGAGGAACCTCATCCAAGGGAAGGCATTTTCAACTGGGTCTGAGAGCCAAGCTGAAATGTGAGCTTGGTAGCAAATTGTTGTGTCTGGACCCACCCATTAGTTGTGGTTTCTGCTGTGCCAGAGAATGGATTTAAGACAACTGTTAAGTAGAGGGTAGGGGAGTAGGGAATCACCCCATCACTTGTAACTGTGATTCCATTTGTGGCTTCAAAGGCTGCATGTAAAGAGAGTAGCATGAAAGAGTTGGGGAAGAAAAAGAGAAAGAGAAAGTTTGGGATTGAGGAAACACATAGCCAAGGCAGGTCGCCATAGTAAGCAAGAGGGAGGGAGTGGGAGAAGGAATAGGACAATACGAGCTGGATTCATGTGGCTTTTCACATTCTTTTTAACAGAGAGTTTTTATGAATGCACTGCTTTGTCATCTTTAAAATCAGTTTTCCTTCCAAGAAGCTTACCCCTCTTCTTGGCTGCCACTAGGTGGTACTCGTGGCAGGACAGATGGGCGGCCTGAAGCTGCCTATGGTCAACTCCTGACCAGCCTGTGAAGCGCTGGCCTGCTTCAAAGAGTGAAATGGTTAAATACACCATTAGTAGCTTCTGTTCCCTAGGCTTAGGGCTCAAATCCCCAAGTTCCCCTTAACTCCCCCAATATATATTAGTTGCAGGATACTCTAATTTGTATCAAAACATCTTCAAGTGAAAAAAATGTTCTTGCTGCATCAAAGTTGTACCCAACTTTTGTTTTGCATATATTCAGATTAATTTGAGATTGCCATTGTACAATGATATTCCCAAGGCAAAGTATTAAATCAGATGCACAAAAAATGCTTTCGATTTTTTTTTCTGTGATGGCAACCTTTGTTTGAGGTTCCCCTAACTCCAAGACTAGACCTTTCCTCTGTTCATTTGTCCTTAATTCCCTTGGACAGACACATCATCTCTCACTCCATTTGATGAGAATGGAAATATGGCCACTTATCCTCATCCCATAAGCACACATGTTTGCTGCATCCCATCAAAAACTCAGAACCTGATCACACACACACACACACACACACACACACACACCACTGAAACAGAGCTTATCCCATATATTACACAAAATAGTCTGATCTACCTTATGCAGTAGCCTTTGTTCTAAAACAGTGTCTCCTTCTGAAGTCATTTGCCTGATTCCCAATCCCAAGTTAGCAGGAACTCAGACAAAATACTCAGTGGGATGCCAGTGAGGCCAGGCTGGCACACACAGGGCTACTCAGTCCTAATGGGTGCAAAGCCAAGAGGTGTTTGCGGTTCCTCTGACTTGGCCCAGGCAAACTCTTGCTTCTATTGCTCACTGGCTCTGCTCTGAGTCACCACCTTCTTCCCCACCCCCACTCCACCCTTCTAGTAGGAACAGTGTGCTAAGTCTGCCTTTGGACCAAACCCAAGGAGAAAGTGACCAGGATGACAGAGTTGTACTTGACACTCCCTGTATGGCCTGTTGAGCCACTGATAAATACCAGAGGGAAAATAAAGAACATTCCATGCCAAGGATATTAGATAGGTATGAGCCACTATCCATCATTAATGATAACAATAAAGAAGAGCATTGTTTATGTGAGTCCTTGTTATTTGCCTTCTGCAAAGTACTTTATATATTTTACTTTGACTTCCTCTGCCGTTTTGTAAAAGTTCCCTTATGGCTTCATTTTATGGACCTCAAAACAGAGATCTGAAAAGATTCCAGTGACACACTCTATATTTTCAAAGCTTGTCTTCTTAATCCCTTTTCAGTCTGGAAATAGTTAAGAGCCTGGTCTTTCAGAGATATCTGCTTGTTTAATAGACCATTGAGGACTTAACTGTTTCTTGTGTTTACCTCTTAACTTGCTCTTCTTGACAAAGGAGAGGGGAAAAGTCAAGGCAAAAAAATGAATGTAAACTTACCCAAGTGCTTTGTTTGGACATTCAGATTCTATTATAAATTTTTTAAAAGCAAGAACTATGCTTTGGGGTTACTTTTTGTCTCCTCCTCAGCACCTCCCGGGCAGCTCCACCCACAGGAGTTTCTCAACACTGTTGCTTCCAGTAACTGGCTGGTTCTTTATGTTTTGGGTCAAGAAGGTTAATGATGGGATTTACCTCCAAGATGATGATCTTCTGTGAGTTAAAAAGCATTTTTACTGTTTTATTTCTCTTACTGCAAATCCTTAACAAAAGTACATTTATTTTCACATTAATATAGTTCCTTTTTTTAGATGTATCTACTTTTATGAAGGAAAAAAAAGCAAGTCTGTTTGGTTGAGAATGGTTAACAAGAATAAATCTACACAATCTTTTCTTTCCTAGGAACTTGGAGCTGAAACTTGTTTTCATGATCTAATTAGGTAGGGACTTCTGTGACTTAAAGCCTGAATTATAATCACCTTTTTTTTCAAAACAGTTTTCTTCTCTGCTACCCCTGGATGAACCTGGCTCTGCTTCTCCAAATTCAATGATGTCAGGTCAGCAGGGAGCAACTCTGAGACTGTATAATTCCCATCAGTTATTAGCAAGGGAGATCTTTTCATCCCCCAGGTCTAAGCTCAAGCCTAAAGGGCATGTTTTATTTTCAACGTATGTGGTTCCTCCCTTATTAACAATAATGGGTGTTACGTGCAAACATGCAGATGACTCTCAAACACCCCCCATGAATATTTCCTAAATCAAATTTCATAAGGCCAAAATATATTTTGGCTCTCTAACCTCTATCCTCCTCCATGTTCAGATAAAGGCTGATACCTAACAAAGAGCTGAGGCGATGAAATGCCAACCTAATTGGCATTTGCATGTCATCTATAGCCAGTGTTGCAAAATGGACTCCTTTCTCTATTTCATTCTTGCCTGGCAAGCCGTTGTGATCCTGAGAAGGAAGAGGGTGAGGAGATATTGTTGCACAGGGTATTTTTCCTGCTCAGATGGCATATGATTTGTGCCATGAGTGAGATGTGCCCAATCTTTGTTATGGTCGTGATCTGAAATGCTCGTCATCCCCGCTTACCTTCATGCATTCTGACCAGTAGCTGAGCCTCCAGAAGGTATCTGGAAGTGAAAACAGCCATGAACAAAAGAGTGACTGAAATGGGAATAACAAACTGTTCAAGATGAGACAGCCAGTTTTAGAAGGCTGTTTCACTGGCTTGAGAGGTGTGTACCAACGCCAAATGAGCTGAACTAAGAGGCAGCCTTGTTTGTACAGTGTTTAATAGGGCCCAGAGGAAAAGGGAACAGCTCAATGAAACAATCTCAACCTTTCTAGCTTTTTTCCTTAGGTTTTTACTCTCTTTCATGATTCTCAGAGAACTCTTTTTTTTTAATCCAGAAATAGGCAAGTTCTCTAAAATGTAATGTTGTAAGAATACAAATATGCGAAGAGTCTTAAAAGCTTTGGCCTCGGGGCTGTTTATTTTGTGGGGGGACTTGGTTTTAGGGCCACACTAGGAGGTGCTTTGGGAGATCATGTGGTGTCAAATATTGAACCCAGGCATGCCATATTCAAAACAACAAAACATGCACTTCGTCCCTGAACCTTCTCTCCAGTATTTTTTCCCCCCAAATTTTATTACACCACGTTTTGACATACAATTGCAAGATGCTCATGTAGAGTTTTGGTTCTACAGTGTTCCAACACCCATCCCTCCACCCAAACCCATCTCCCCATCACCAATGTCCCCACCTCCCTCCCCCTCCCACACCTCAACTACTTGGCGGGTTCTGTATGTCAATTCTCTCCTCTCTATCTCTCCCTCCTGCCAAACTTTCCTGCACATCGTGGAATGCAGTACATTAAAGGACATAACTGTTTCCACTAGTTTGATGGACCTTAGGGGCCTCATGGTCAGCATCTGGACAGTGAAGGTGGCAGCTAGTGTGGTGGGCGAAGTGTCATCCGGCTGCTTCCAGGACCCCCCAGAGGTGATGGGCCCCACTCCCAAAAACCCATCTGTCCTCCTGGGAGCCCCATGGTCAGCTGAGCCTGGGGAGAGCCGAGTTTCAGCTTCCCCAGCAGTGTTTGAGACTGCATGCTATGGCTGGTCACCCCAGGGCAGCTCCTGGGCGGGGCAACCAGGCTCGACAAAATGGAGGGGGAAGGGCCAACCCCTGGCTCCATCTGACGAATTCCCAGGATTCCTGCTTCTGGGAGCTGCCTACCTGGGCTCGAACTTGTTTTGTTCTGTTAATCTGGTCTCTTCTCTCCAGTTTTAATCTTAGGTCTAGTTTCTACAAGCAACAGCACCATTCATGATGCTTTTTTTTTTTTTAATTTTTATTTATTTATTCATACATTCATTCATTTATTTATTTGTTTATTTATTTAATTATTTTTTTTTTAATTTTTTTATTATACCACCGTGAAACATACAATTACAAAGGTGTTCATAATTGGTTCTTGGTAATACAGTATTCCAGCACCCATCCCTCCACCAGTGCCCCATTTCCACCACCAATGTACCCCTCCCCTCCCATCCCCCCCACCCGCCTTAATAGCAGGTACCCCAGTTTCCTCTCTTTCTCTCTCTCATCTCTCTCTGTCTCTGCATCTCCCTCCCTCTTATTTTACACATTGTGGCTAGCCCTGCAGATAGTTAGAGTTAATCACTTAAGTCTCTTTGTGTATATTCAGTGGTGAGTTTTTAATCTGCCATTACAATTTCCCATATTTATTAAAACACTGGTATCTATATCCTATTAATGAATGCAGTCATTCTATATCTGTCCTTTTCCTTCTGACTAATTTCACTCAGCATGATAGACTCCATGTCCATCCATTTGCAGGTAAATTTCATAATTTCATCCTTTCTGACAGCCGCATAGTATTCCCATAGTGTAGATGAACCACAGTTTCTTTAGCCAGTCCTCTGTTCTCGGGCATTTAGGTTGTTTCCAGATTCTAGCTATAGTGAATAGCGCAGAGATGAATAAAGAAGTACAGATAGTGTTTCTGCTATGTGTTTTTCGGTCTCTAGGTATATTCCCAGGAGTGCTATTGCTGGATCAAATGGGAGCTCAATATCTAGCTTTCGGAGGAATGTCCATATTGTTTTCCAAAAGGGCTGGACCAGTCGGCACTCCCACCAGCAGTGGATGAGAGTCCCTTTTTCCCCACATCCACGCCAGCACCGGTTGTTCTTGCTGTTTTGGATGTGTGCCAGTCTCTGTGGGGTGAGATGGTACCTCATTGTTGTTTTGATTTGCATCTCCCTGATGATCAAAGATGAAGAGCACTTTTTCATATGCCTTTTTGGCCATTCGAATTTCTTCTTTTTGGAAGCTTCTGTTCATTTCTTCTCCCCCATTTTTTTGATGGGGTTGGCTGTTTTCTTCTTGTGGAGTGCTACCAGTGCCTGATATATCCTGGATATTAACCCCTTGTCAGATGGGTATTGGGTGAATATCCTTTCCCACTCTGTGGATTGTCTTTGTATCTTGGTCACCGTTTCTTTTGAGGTGCAGAAGCTTTTCAATTTTATATAATCCCATTTGTTTATCATTGCTTCCATTTTGCTTGGTCAGCCGGTGTGTCGTCTTTAAAGATACTTTTCGTTTCGATGTCATAGAGCGTTTCTCCTATGTTTTCTTCGATGTACCTTATAGATTCATGTCTGATGTTGAGATCTAGAATCCATTTTGATCTGACTTTTGTGCATGGCGTTAGAAGGAGGTCTAAGTTCATTTTTTTACATGTAGCTGCCCAGTTTTCCCAGCACCATTTGTTGAAGAGGCTTTCTTTTGTTCCACTTAATATTTTTTTGCTCCTTTTATCGAAGATTAAGTGGTTGTATATTTAGTGAGTGCGTTTCAGGATACTCAGTTCTATTCCATAGGTCTACGGGTCTGTCTCTATACCAATACCACACTGTCTTAATTACAACTGCTCTGTAGTAGAGCTTGAGGTTGGGGAAATTGATACCTCCCATCTTCTTTTTCCCAAGGATTGCTTTAGCTATTCGTGGGGGGTTTTATTATTCCATACAAATTTCAGGAGTGTTTGTTCAATTTCTTTGAAGAACATCATGGGTATCTTTATAGGGACCACATTAAATCTGTATAAAGCTCTAGGAGTATTACCATTTTGATAATGTTAATCCTTCATTTATTTATTTATTTACCATTTTGATAATGTTAATCCTTCATTTATTTATTTGTTTATTTATTTAATTATTTTTGCTTTTTTGGGTCACACCTGGCAATACTCAGCGGTTATTCCTGGCTCTGTACTCAGGAATTACTCCCTGCCAGTGCTCGGGGACCATATGGCATGCCAGGGATCAAACTTGGGTAGGCTGTGTACAAGGTAAACACCCTACCCACTGTGCCGCTTCTAGCCCCTCACCATGCTTTAAACTCAGTAACGTCTACACAGAAACACCCAACTAACATTTACAAATTCTTTTCTTGAAGAATGAGGGATAATAGGAATAAAATTTTAAACGAGATGCTTTCATTTCTTCTGAAACTATTACTTTTGTATTGTTATGGAGATCCAACCTCACACATGAACTCTATCTTCCTCACAAGGCACAATCGAATCCATAACATTATTTAGACTTTATTGTTGTTGTTGTGTTGTTATGTTTTGTTGGGTTTGGGGGGTCACACCTAAAAGTGCACAGGGATTACTCCTGGCGGTGTTTGGGGAAAGCATGTGTAGTGCCAGACCAAATCCCCTTTAGCAAGGTACAAGACTAGCACCTTATCTGATAACTACCTCCTGCTTCTGCTAGGAAACACAAAATGTCAACTTGTGGCAATCTTTTTGTGTCTGCTGGCCTCAATTTTCAGGTCAGGGAGATAATATAAAGCAGTTAAACTGGTTGTGTTTGTTTGAGGAGCTAAAATTAAAATAGCAGGAGTTATTTGTTCTAATCCTGAAATGGGAAAGAAAGTGGTCTATCAAAAAAGGCATTAAAACATTTATCCAAATGCATGAACCTTTTAAACTTTATGTCAAAATTTTTAAATATGACTTTTTGAAAGTTTTTTTAGATGTGACTTTTTCCAGTTGCAATTGGGACACTTTTGTTTCTCATCTTTCAGCTACTGGCATGCCATAATCTGCTCTAGGAAATGACTGCATAAATCACCATATCCATAAATATTCTAGTGGAAAACATTTTCCAGGCTCATTTTCAGAAGTAGACTGCAATACCTCGAAGTTGAAACCTCTCCTAGGATAAAAATTCAGTTCAATTTTTTCTATGTTTTAATCAATAATTTTGAAGTGTCATTTTAAACATCAAAGCTCCAAAACTATGGCAAGTACAGCACTTTACATAAGGGTCAGGGGATGGAAAAAGCACTTTATAAATGCTGTCACTGTCTGTCACTGTCACTGTCTTCCCGTTCATCATCGATTTGCTCGAGCGGGCCCCAGTAACATCTCCATATGTCCTGTCTCATGCTAGTAGAGCCCAAGGCATCTGCTTGCTCCAGGAACATAAAGAGCCTCAATCCATTCCGGAATGAGGTCTATAATTGTTACTGGTATTTGGCATATATATCAGATACAACACGGGTAGCTTGCCAGGCTGTGCCGTGCAGGTAGCATACTCTTGTAGGCATCTCTAAGTCCAGCATTTATTGATGAACTGCACTGCCGCATGAGCCGGCGCTGATAGGCTGGTCTGCTGGGTGGAGGTCTGACGAGAGAGAAGTCCAGATGTGGAAAATGGAGGCCCTCATGGAATGGGGGTCGTCTGGCTTGTTGCGAGGCTCTGCTGGGATGGTGGGCAGGGCTAGAACCCACCATCCCTCCCGGGCACCTCATGAGCGGCTGGTCACAGGGAGAGCCAGTAGCAGCTCTGCCCCATGTCTGCGAGTCTCTGGACCGGCATACCTGAGCCAGATTTAAGAAAGACTGCTGCTGGGTGGAACTCGATGAGCCGGGTGCTGATAGGCTGGTCTGCTGGGTGGAGGTCTGACGAGAGAGAAGTCCGGATGTGGAAAATGGAGGCCCTCATGGAGTAAGGGGTCGTCTGGCTTGTTGCGAGGCTCTGCTGGGGTGGTGGGCCAGGGCTAGAACCCACCATCCCTCCCGGGCGCCTCGTGAGCGGCTGGTCACAGGGGAGAGCCAGTAGCAGCTCTGCCCCATGTCTGCGAGTCTCTGGACCGGCATACCTGAGCTGGATTTAAGAAAGACTGCTGCTGGGTGGAACCTCGATGAGCCGGGCTCATTTAAATGCTGTATACTATATATAGTATAGCGCAATATAGGTACTTTATAAACCAATATTGCAGCTTATTGTAAAAGAAAAACAAACCCAACTACCCAGTAATGGTGAATACTACCCAATATAGAAGTCACGCAACCTCTGACACTTATTCTTGGCTTGGAAAACTGATTTTAGGAAATGAAATTTGGACAGATATATGTTATACTGACTTTGTGAGGGGGAGAGGTGTTGGGCGACACCTCGCAGAGCTGCAATAGGCTTGTATGTCTATTTATGAAGGTAACTGAACTGAACACAGTTCATTCTGGTTCATTTCTGGGATTCTTCTAATCATGTTGCTTGGCTCAATGATGCCATTAAACATTGTTGTTTATAACTGTTATACAACATTTTAAGTAATCCTGTTCATACTATACCCAGGAAGGCAGTGCTTAGTCAAGATCTTCTGTATGCTAAAGGACTGGTTGTTTTTCTGTGGTTTTGTTTGTTTTGGGCCACACCAGCGATATTCAGATGTTCCTGTTTCTGCACTCAGGAATTACCCCGGCTATGCTCAGGAACCTTATAGATGCCAGTGATCAAAACCAGTCAACCAC
This sequence comes from Cryptotis parvus, assembly GCA_021461705.1. Taxonomy (NCBI): domain Eukaryota; kingdom Metazoa; phylum Chordata; class Mammalia; order Eulipotyphla; family Soricidae; genus Cryptotis; species Cryptotis parvus. The sequence continues at coordinate 16,776 of JAJIBD010010985.1, forward strand.
TGGTCATGAGCAAGGCAAGTGCCCTACCCACTGCACTATTTCTCCATTCCCTTTATGCTAAAGGATTGGGATGAAAAAGAGCACAAAACCAAATTCCAGATTACTTTATAAGCTACTGTTTATATGATGAAAATATAAAGAATCAAAGTCAAATCATTTATCTGGTTAAGAAAAATTTTTTGTTGTTGTTTTTGGTCTTCATTGTTTTTTATTAAATTCCATTTTTATTTTGTTTATATTTTTATATACACTCAGACACACACAGAGCTGCGACTGGTTCTCCCTGAGCTCAGCTGACCATGAAGCTCCCAGAGGGAAGGCAAGTTCTATCCCTGACCCGTCATCCCAATAGAGCCTCCCAAGAAGCCAGAGGAACCCCCACTCCATGAGGCAGCCATTTTCAACATCTGGACCCCACAGCTCGTAAGAGATCCACCCAAGAGAAAAGCCAATCTCTCCCCATGGAGGTTCATCTGTAAATGCACGAGATGAGAGCCTACTACTGAGAGTATCACCACCCACATGGCAGAGCCTGGTAAGCTACCAGTGTCATATTTGATATGCCAAAAATCAGTAGCAATTATAGACCTCATTCCCATGACCTGAAGGAATGGTCTGAGATTCTTCGTATTCCTGGAGTGAGCAGATGCCCTTGGGCTATACTAGCTTTCGACAGGATGATGAATGGGACGTTTAGCTTGCACAACCCAATCTCTGGCATCTCATATGATCCCCTGAGCACCACCAGGCATAACTCCTAAAAAGACAAAAAAAAAAAAAAAATTAAACTCAGGGCGTTCTACATGCTTCATCTATTTCACTGACACATCCCATTTTTTTTCTTTGGGTCACACCCGGCGATGCTCAGGGGTTACTCCTGGTTCTGCACTCAGGAATTACTTCTGGCAGTGCTCAGGGGACCATATGGGATGCCAGGATCGAACCTGGGTCAGCCACAGGTAGACCCAAGGCAGGCATCTTCCCTGTTGTGCTTTGGCTCCGGCCGCCACATTTCATTGTTAATTCACTTATAGAAATAATTACAACTTTCTAAATATGTTTACATCCAAGAGACTTTTTTACATTTAAAAGATTTAAGTATTAGCATTACCAATAATTTGTAATGGCAAGCTTAGAAACAAATTATTATTTTTTTAGTGCCTCGGTAGAACACACAAACCACTTTCCTCAATTCTACTAATATAAAGAGAAACAGAAATGTTTTTCTGGGGCCTGGAGAGATAGTACAGTGGGTAGGCTTGTCTTGCACATGGCTGACCGGGGGTCAATCCTCAACAACCTGGGTGGTCCTCCAAGCCTGCCAGGAATGATTCCTGAGTGCAGAGCCAGGAGTAAGCCCTGAACATAGTGTGTGTGACCCAAAAATAACAACTACAAAAAAACAGGGAAGGAAGAGAGGGGGAGGGAGAGAGAGAGAGAGAGAGAGAGAGAGAGAGAGAGAGAGAGAGAGAGAGAGACCAAGAGACACAGAGAGACAGACAGAGAGAAATGAGAGAGAGAGGAATGTGTTTCTTTATGTGGAGTGAATTGTTTGGTTTGGTTCTATTTGGTTCTGTTTGGTTCTGTTTGGCTCCGGTTTGGCTCGGTTTGGCCTCGGTTCGTTTCGGTTCAGTTCGGTTCGGTTCGGTTTGGTTTGGTTTGGCTCTGGGGGCCACTCCCAGTAATACTGGGCCAGATGGCTCAGAGCTTGGGCTGGATGGCTCAGTGCTATTCATGTCTAGTATATAGCAGAGTGTTGGCAGTGGGGCGGGGAGTGTTGCCAGCTCTCCAACCTGTGGCTATCAACAAGCAAGCCACACACTCCAGCCCTCTGAGCCCTCTCCCTCAGCACCCTGTCTGTTTTTAAGTCACAAACACAGGGCTTCCAATCCAACCGTGGGGGGGGTCTCTTCAGACTCAGCAACTTCATCTTCCCCCTCCCCAGTACAGTTGCCTGATCTTGCAGGTTCTTTGTCAAACTTTCTGGTAAGGATGGGGATGGAAAAAATATTAATAAGGACTTATAATGTATTCCGTTAGTATTCTCAGGTAAGTCATAACTTAGGACTTATACGGCACTTGATTATTGCTTGAATTTTTTAATTCAGTCCTTGCTCCTTCAACTGAAGAAGCAAAAATGCAACAAACCTTCATCCTTTAAACATACGACTAAGCACAGGAACATTCTGGCTTTCCAAAGAACAATTATATGCCTGAAAAGAAAACATTAGCAGATTACAAAAGCTTACTTCCTCATCTTTATGAGCGGAACAGCTTTCATGTATTGCTGATAAAAGTCAAAGGAAGAGAAAAAGGGTTCATAAAGGCCCTTTGAATAGCTTATGTTGCCATCTTTGGTGCTGTGTTAAAGTACTCAGTGTTGAAGGGAAATCAGCTCATTTTGAAATAATTTCATTCCTAGTCATGAAAGAAACCCTAGAGGCCCTTTGGTTCTTGTCCCCGGCATGCAGTGACTCTGCCAAAGCAATAGTGTCGCACTGTAGGTGAGGAAACAAAAGCACAGTGGGCTAAAGTAACAGAGCAGAAACATTAATTTATGCCCATGATTCCACATGCCACGCTCTTTCCAGCACCATAAACAGCCACCTCCAAAATTTATACTGAAAGTTGGCCTGTGTGGGCATATTTTCTCCCTGCTTCTTCCCCCTTCACTTTCTCTGAACAGACATTAAATGAAAGATTTGGGGTTACAGTTAAGTGTTCCTGGAGCAAGCAGGTGCCCTTGGCTCTACTAGCATGAGACAGGACATATGGAGATGTTACTGGTGTCCGCTCGAGCAAATCGATGATGAACGGGAAGACAGTGACAGTGACAGTGACAGTGATAGACTGCATACTTTACACTTAAGAAACCCTGAGTTCTATCCCTTGTCCATAAAATATATTGAACTGAGATATTGTAATGAAACTTTAGTTTAAATGCCAGAGATCTGAAGAAGCAACACAAGCGTCAGTTAAAAAGTTATTATTATTATTTTGCTTTTTGGGTCACACCGGCGGCGCTCAGGGGGTTACTCCTGGCTCTGCACTCAGGAATTACTCCTGGCGGTGCTCGGGGGACCATATGGGATGCCGAGGGATCGAACCCAGGCCGGCATAGGCCGCGCGCTGCAAGGCAAACACCCTACCGCTGGGCTATCGCCTCCAGCCCCAAAAGTTCTTTTGAAGGAGATATATATATATATATATATATATATATATATATACATACACACACACACACACACACATATATATTAAGTAATTTAAAAGATAACAATGTATTTCATTAAAGAAACAACCACTACAATATGCTCTGTTTTGAGAATTCATGTAGTCATAGTAAATTTTATACCAAATTAAAATTCATGACATATTCTCAGTCTTTTAAACTTAGTATTGAAGTATAACATATACTTCAATTTTTCTGGAATATCTGAAAGTCTCTCCCCCACATCTTGTAATAAAATGCCATTTTATAAAGTCAGAGGTGGACAGACAAACACCAATGATCTCACCATCTGTGTTACAGAAAGAGACAAATCAAGAAAATAGGCAGTATCACTCTATGACAAACCCTCAGACTAGCATTACGAAACTCCAATCACCAAGCTGTGGGGTGAGAGGAGAAAGAGGCAGATTTAAAGTGATATAGAGGGGCTGGAGCAATAGTACAGTGGGGAGGGCATTTGTCTTCTATGCGGCAAAACCGGGTTCAATCCCCAGCATCCCATATGGTTCCCTGAGCACCTCCAGAAGTAACTGCTGAGTACAGAGCCAGGAGTAACCCCTGAGCACTACGGTGTGATACAAAAAAAAAAAAAGTATTATAGGGACATGGTAGGGAGGGGGCCACTATTGTGGTAATTGTGTGCATTAAACCCATAATTGTGGGGATGTGAATGATAGTAAAATGGGTAAGGTGTTTGCTTTGCATGCAGTGACCCAGGCTCCATGCCCAGCACAGCACGTGGTCCGGAGTCTGCCAGGAGTGATTTGTTGGGCGTGCCCCTGCCAAAAAACTCCTAAATATTAACACTATTGTACATATTACCTTGACTAACAATACAAATACAGAAAAAATACAAATAATTTTACAAAAAAGGAAAAGAAAACATTTCACATCTCCAGCACATGTGCCATATGTGCTAATGAACTAATTCTAATGATATACAAATAAGAACATATTAACTGACAGTTGTCCAGAAAATCAAAATTTATTGTTTAAATGTTGGTGTTATTTTTGGTAAATTAAACGATCCACAATTATAATACTGTAATTGTGAAATTCACTTTGTTGATCTTGCTCCTGTGGGATATCCCTGGAAGGGATGCTCTGGAGCCAGGACTGCTCCTGGAAGAGCTTGGGGTCACCAAGTCACATGGGCAGTGTCTGAGGAGCTGTGCACTGCCTGCATTAAACCCAGGGCAGCACACGCAAGGTAAGTTTGTGTATTTCCTTGGCCCTGATTATTATTTCACACACTAAAGATATCTTTTATGCCTTTGAACTGCAAGGTAAGAGTCTTTAAAATATTTAAAGGTTATTAATAACTCACATAATATACAAATATTATCAGATTTTTATACAGCTCACCTTTGAGTCTTCATTGCCTGTTACTGAAATCAACTTAATTGTTATTGAAACAATATGATCAAAAGTTCAGAAGTTCCAAAAAAATGTAAATTGCAGTTCACATTTAAAATGGAGGAAAGTCCATTTTTTTTTTTTTTTTTGGTTTTTGGGTCACACCCGGCGATGCTCAGGGGTTACTCCTGGCTCTTTGCTCAGGAATTTCTCCTGGCGGTGCTTGGGGAACCATATGGGATGCCGGGATTGAACCGGGCCGGCAAAGGCCGCCGCGCAAGGCAAACACCCTCTGCGCTGAGCTATGGCTCTGGCCCCGGAAAGTCCATTTTATTTTATTTTATTTTATTTTATTTGCTTTTTGGGTCACACCCCGGCAATGCTCAGGGGGTTTCTCCCTGGCTCTGCACTCAGGAATTACCCCTGGCGGTGCTCGGGGACCATATGGGATGCTGGGGATTGAACTCAGCCTGGCAAGGGGCCGGCTGCGTGCAAGGCAAACGCCCTACCCATTGGGCTATCGCTCCAGCCCGGAAAATCCATTTTAAATGATAACTATTTTTATACTTTCATTTTAATTCTTATTCTTCTTAACATTCACTGACAAGTGACTTTTAAAAAGGCATCAAATTCACTCTTTCATTGTTAGATACTGATAAATATCAAGGCCCACTCGTGCCTTGACATCAAACCTTCAATTGTGGAAGTTTGATGATGTTCTTAGCTAGGAACACATATTTATCAAACCTATGAGCCTAAGTGTTTTCCTGTGGTTCTTTTGTATTCCCCTAAACCATGAGACCAACACATTCCTTTCACTTGCATGGAAGAACAAAGATCACCTAATATCCTGATCTATGTCAAGACCCAAATGAAAAGGAACACAGAATAGTCATTTACTATGCACCCTGGAAAATGGACTTGGATTTCATCCCCACTCTCAATGTCTCTTGTGGCAAATACAAGGTTAATCTGCCTGCTGGATTCCCGCCTCAGCTGCGCAACTCCCTCCAGGTCTTGGGGGCCCCTACATTGGTAGAAAACACTCTGAGAAGTCTCCCTGAGGGGCTGAATTCAGCTTTTGTCTGCCTGGTGAAAAACAATTCTCCAGCAATTCCCCAGGATTTTCCTTAGAGAGTACCATATAACATATACTGATCCAATCTGAAGAATAAGTTCAATGAGAAACAAAACATTATACCCATAAACTTAAAGATTGCATTGATTTGCTACCTAAAATTAATTATGGTCCTAAAGCATTAAAATCTGGCTGCAGGATTTCAGGAGAACATCCATTTATTTAGAGAACATCCCGTAGAGCACAGGTATAAAGATCATTAACATTGTATTCAAGGGGCTAGAAAGGTGGTTCAAAGTGGGAAGGCACATTGATTCCTAGCACTTCATGGCACCACCTCCCCCCAGCACAACCTGGAGAAACCATCTCACGGTCATGCAGCACAGCCAATGTGGACTCCACAATGAGTACACAAACTGAAACAAAGCCCCATCTTCCTTTCTTAAGAGCTTTGTTGAAAACAACTTAGGACATGTATTACAATCCTAACTTATTTAAATCTGATTATCTTTAATTCCTTAGATTAAAAAGTCTTATAGGACCAGAGTGATAGTAGAGCAGGTAAGGCACTTACCTTGCACATGGCTGACCTGGGTTTTGGTTCCTGATACACCATGTGGTCCAGAGTCCAAATGCTCCCTGAATGCAGAGCCAGGAGTAAACCCTGAGCACCAGTGGGTGCACTGCCCCCAAACAAAAAAGTCTTATAATATTTCAGCCCCCCCACATTTATTAAACGAAAATATTTTTTGAAGCTCTTAATTTTATAAACATATTCCCCAAATTTTAAAAAATAATAAATCAAACAACAAATTAAAAGATGTTACGGGGGAGGGAGGATTCGGAGACATGTACAGCCATTAGGGCATTTGCCTTGTACATGGCCGACCTGGGTTTGATCCCGGAATCCCATATGGTCCCCCAAGCACTGCCAGGAGTTATTCCTGAGTGCAGAGCCAGGAGTAACCCCTGAGTACTGCTGGCTGTGACCCAAAAGGCAAAACAACAATAACAATACTAATAATGATAGTAATAATAAAAGATGTTATGGGATGAAGGAGCTGGAAAAGAACAGATCCATTATTCATATAATACATTTCTTCTGCTAAATCACTTGAGCCTACTCAAAATTTCCCTTATAAATGCATGTTGGTGAGTCCCAAATTTGGGGGCCATTATCTATATAAGAAACCTCTACTTTTGGTACAAAAGAAACTTGAAAAAT
>JAJIBD010010986.1:0-15770 GCA_021461705.1 Cryptotis parvus
CTCCTCCTTGCGTCTTTACCTCAGTCTAATTCAGACCCTCCTCACTGGGCCCCATGGCAAGACACCAGTCCAGGGTCCCTAGGGAGTGGCGGCACTCAGGTGGAGTTTCAGAACCCCTTGACCCTGTCTCCCATTTCTAGCTTTCCCGCACTTGGGCTAAGTTGTCCTGGCAAATGTCACATTGGTGGTTATCCCCAAGGGGAGGTGGCCCTACCCTCTGAGTGCAGCAAAGATGTTGGCACCAGGTTACTGGGGCTGGCGGCTCAGCCATAGATCACACATGTGAGGCCCTGGCTCAACCACTGACCCTCACCAGAAAATGTGGGGTCCCGTCTGTCATGCTGCCATTCGAATAGCGTGGCATATAGGGGTGGTGAGAAATGGCTGCAGAGCACCGCTACAGGCCGGGAGGCCACTGGACTCCATCTTCTCCCTAGGGCGGTGTGACCTAGACAGGGCAGGGATGGGTCAGGATGTTTGTTTAACCTCTGTTTAAAACGTAGCATAAGGTACCTGCATCCAAGGTTTCTCGGGGAGAGGCAAGGCAGCTGTGTCCCTGGGTTCCTCTCCCGACTGCCCGCTGCTGAGTGCCCAGCCAGCGACATGACTGGGCACGGCTCTCTAGGCCTGGCCGTGGGCGCGATCGGCAGGCGGGACTCGGGCGAGCTCGGAAGCTTCTCAACGCTCTGGAGTCGCGACCACGACGATTACACAAGTGCATGGTCCTGCACAGCATCACCCGCTGCGTGTACCTGCTGGAGGCCGAGGTGAGGCCTCCGACTGGCACCACCACACGGCACTTGTCTCTCCCTGGCGGCTGCGGGAGGGGGTTGTGCTAGGGCTTACAGGCTCGGAGGGTGGGAGGCGGCGGGCAGTGGCACCAGGACACCCGCTTCTCCTGCTGCTTTGTTCCTTCTGGCACACTCTAGGCCGCCTCTTGCTCTAACGATTTATCATCAGGCTGGTGGGCTGCATGCTGGATGACAAGGACAACTGTGTCAAAATCCAGGCTCTGAATGCACTTAAGGCTTTCTCTGGCATCAGGAAATTCAGGGTTAAAATCCAGGTGAGCACCAAGACAAGCAGCAGGATAGCGTCTACCCACCATCCAGGTCCGTGCGCGCCCTTTATGGGAAGAGGGGTCACGGGCGGACTCCCTGAAGCACAGGGGGAGAAGGGTACGGGCTGGTGGACCAGAGGTTTTCCTTTGGAAATCAGTGGATAAAGTGGCAACCAGATTACCAGGACCATAAAAACTTTTGAATGTTGGGAATACATTGAATTGGGGTTCAAAGAGTACTCTGAGCCCCAGACCTTAAAGCATCCCCCAAAGGTGTTTTTTTTTTTTGGGTCACAAACCAGCAATGCTCAGTGGTTATTCCCGGCTCTGCACTCAGGAATTACTCCTGGAGGTACTCATATGGGATGCCAGGGAATAGAACCCAGGTCGGCCATGTGTAAGGGCAAACGCCCTACCTGCTGGACTTTTGCTCTGGTCCCCAAGGTTCTAAAGCCAGTGGATTCTCAGATACCAACTAGCTCACCACTGATACGGTCCACCTGGACTTAGCAGAGAGCCCACAGGTTCATTTTGGCTGGTACATGGGGTGGGTTCCATGACTCCCTGCCCAGGTTTGATAAAACTCACTAAGAATGATTCACCAGGGCCGGAGCCGATAGCCCAGCAGGTAGGGCGTTTGCCTTGCATGTGGCCGGCCTGTGTCGGCCGGGTTCGATCCCCGGCATCCCATGGTCCCCGAGCACGACAGGAGTGATTCCTGAGTGCAGAGCCAGGAGTATATAATATAATGGTTTGAGGCTTCTTTATGTTCCTGGAGCAAGCAGATGCCTTTGGGTTCTACTAGCATGAGACAGGACATATGGAGATATTACTGGTGTCTGCTCTGGCAAATAGATGATTAATGGGAAGATAGTGATAGTGATAGAGCCAGGGAGTAACCCCTGAGCGTCTGAGTGTGACCCAAAAAAGCAAAAAAAAAAAAAAAAAAAAAAAGAATGATTCACCAAACTCAGGAAAAACATGTTTGCTGGGGCTGGTGGTCTGTTATACAATGAAGGACACACCAAATGGAAGAAGCTATGCCAAGGGCAAGGGATAGGAGTGTTGAAGAGGGGGTGCCCAGCACCTCACGCCTCTCCATCCCGGACACTGCCAAGAGGTTTGATGGAGGTTCTGCTGTGTAGACATGATTGATTCATCACCAGCCCTTGGTGACCCCATGATCTGCTTTTCTCCCAGCCATTAGGGAAAGTGGCTGAAAGCGCCACCCTCTAAGTTTCCTTGATCTAAGGTCACCTTACTAGCAAAAACTCAGGGATAGAAGTTTCTAGAAAGAAACAAAATGCATGTCTATCAGGAAATACCAAAAACTTTAAGCACCCTGCCCTGGAATCGTGTACAAAGACTCAGCATTTATTATCACACCCCATGCTGTGTTGGTCAGAGGCCAGCCGCCGTTGGTGGCTTCTCTACCGCTATGGAGAGAAATCCCACCTCCCAAATGCCAGTCCTCCCTGCATCTGTTGCCAGGCGTACCCGCTTCCTTACCCATCATTTACTGGGTTCCTGGCAGCACTTTCAGTCTGTAATCGGGCCAGTCTCTGTCTGGAACCCCATTCTTCCTAAGGCCTTCTTCCTGAAAGGAATCTGGCAGCGCCTTCTCTTTCTTTTTCCAGCAAGTTCCATCCATGCCTTTACATCAGGAAAGACCTCTTTGTTGACCTCCAACTCTCCCTTGTACAAACGGCCTTTCTCCCCAAATTAAAAATCAGCATTTAAAATGTACCAGCAGGGTGACAGGGCCATGGGTAGGGTGTTTACCTTGCGAGAGGCTGATTCGGGTTTGATCGCCAGCATATCACAAGATTTCCTGAGCCTGTCAGGAGTTATCCCTGAGCACCACCAGGTGTGGCTCAGCATCCCCCCCCCAATCTTCAAAAAATAAAATGTACAAGCATTGGGGTCACAGAGATAGTGTAGAGGGTTAAAACACTTGCCTTGCACACAGCTGACTTGGATTCTATCTCTCCAAAACCGCATGGTCCCTGGATCCAAGAAGCAACCACGCCCCCCTTCCCCACCACCACCAGCACGGAACTGTCCCTAAGCACTTCTGAGCGTGGCTCAACCACCAAATCCTTTCTAAAATATAAGCATGCGGCTGGAGTGATAGTACAGCCGGGAAGGGCATTGCCTTCCCTCGTGGCCTACCAGGGTTTGATTCATGGCATCCCATATGGTCTCCTGGGAACTTCCAGGAGTAATTCCTCAGCATCGCTGGGTGTGACCCTCCAAAAAAGAATATTACCACTGGGGCCTGAGAGAGAGTGGGTATGGCATTTGTCTTGCTTGCGGCCCACCCAGGTTCGATCCCTGCATCCCATATATCCCCCAAGCATAGCCAGGATTAATTCCTGAGCACAGAGCCAGGAGTAACCCCTGAGCATTGCCAGGTGTGACCCAAAAATAAAATATATATGTATATATGTGTGTGTATATATATGAGCATTATGTATATAGACAGTAGGAAAAAATGACACTAAAAACAAAACATTCCTAACCAGAATGCAGACTAAGAGAGCTTAACCACTTAACGTCAAAAACTAATCCCTGAAACCAGGGACCAGCATTTCCTGACGCCTGTTCACCATATCAATTCACTTCTCTTGTTTTACTCTCGTGTTTGGGGCCATACTCAGTGGTGTTCAGGCATTGTTTGGGGCAGTGCTCAGGGACCAGGTGTTGCCAGAGATAGAACCCAGGCCTTCCGCAGGCAAAAGCATGCACACTCTCCGGTCTTGATTTTTCACTGTACTTTTACCATTAATTTTACAGATACCAAACATTGGGGAGGGGCGGAAAATACATGAATAGACAAAATATAATCTGCAGAATTTTAAAATAAAATATCTTGAACCATTCGTCATCTGAGGTTTGCCATTAACCCCAGCTTTGAAAGAGCCTTACCAATGCCAAGAGCGTCTTCCCGGCTAGCTGCAGCAGAGCACATGAGCTCAAGAGTAGCCGCCATGTTATTCTCGCTTTTGCATCTGCGGGCATTGGGGTTACTTCCGGTTCTGGGTGCCCACGTGCTTCCACGGCTTCCTGCAGATGGGGGGGGTCCTCCAGGGCGTGTCTACAGGAGTGGCGGACAGGGGTCACGGCCTGCTCCACATTGCAGGACGGCCCGTATCCATTACTAGCCGCCAGCACTGCGTGAGACCTCTGCTTTCTCATCACCCCCCTCCGCTGCTTGGTATCTTCAGACTTAAGGTTTTTGGCATCACTTTTCTTAGGAAAAAATATGAGACGTCTCTAGCCCTGCATTGTTCACCCCAAGGTCCTCCCAGTTTTCCTAGGTGGTGATTTCCAAGCATGTTGGTCACCTCCCCATTTATTTGTTTATTTGTTTGTTTTAGCTTTTTGGGTTATACCTGTGATGCTCAAGGACTACTCCTGGCTCTGCACACAGGAATTATTCCTGGTGGTGCTTGGGGGACCACATGGGATGTAGGGGATGGAACCTGGGTGGGCGTGTGTAAGGCAAACGCCCTATCCACTGTGTTATTGCTCTGGCCCCTATTTTTAATTAAATCACTGTGAGATACACAGTTACAAAGTTTATAACTGGGTTTCAGTCATGCAATGTTCCAACAACTATCCCTTCACCAGTGTACATTCCCCGCCACTAGTGTCCTCAGTTTCCCTTCCACCTTCCCACTCCCACCCCCTAGTCGGCCTCATTGCAGTCTTCCTCCTCCTCCTCCTCCTCCTCTTCCTCCTCCTCCTCCTCCTCCTCTCTGTCTTCCTCTGTCTCTCTCTGCCCCCACCCCCGTTTTGGGCTTTATGGTTTGCAATACAGATACTGAAAGGTTATCGTGTACATCCATTTACCTCCTTTCATCACTCAGTTCTTGTCCAGAGTGATCATTTCCAACTCTCATTGTCATAGTGGTCCCTTCTTTGTCCTAACTGCGCCTCCTCACTACTTGAGGGAAGCTTCCCAACTGTGGTCCAGTTCTCCTGACCCTCCTTTCTACTGTCCTTGGGCAATAGTCTGCTGTTTTTTATATGCCACAAGCAAGCATGTCAATTTTACCGAGAGAGCTGGCTAACCGTGAAGACTCTCCTCTCCACGGATAGCTCAGTTCAGCAGGAGAGCAAGGTTCTGCACAGGTGCCTCTAACACCAAAGTCTGTGGATGATGCCTTCATCCCATTCTCCCTGGGGTGAAAACAGTCATTCCCCAGCCTACTTTCCGTCTAGAAGTGCTCTTCTGGGTGTCTGTGCCCAAACTGGGGGTTCGTCTGACTTCCAGACTGACAGGTTCACTTCTACTGCCCAGAGGCTCTAACCCAACAGCAAGTTGAGTTGGCCCAGTCTCTGTACCAGCTGCCTTCCCCAGAGGCTCATCAGTCTTGGTGTGGACATCCTCAGTGTTCCTGCAGGACAGGGGTGGGGTGGAGGTGTCTCGAGTTGGAGGGTGGTGCAAGAGAGATAGCACAGTGGGGGAAGGTGTTTGCTGTGCGTACTGCTAACCCTGTGCATCAATCCCCAGCACCGCACACGCTCCTCTGGCTGTGATCCTGAGCAGAGAGTCAAGAGTAAGCCCTGAGCACTGCTGCAGGTGCCCCCAAACAACAACAGAAACAAAAACAAATAAATGCATCCACCGAACCAACTCCATCCTCTTGCCCCAATCCGAGCCATTTACACTGTTTGGTTCAAGCTCTCTCGCTCTCTGGCCCTTCATCTGTGCCCCAAGTCACGTGAAATCCTCCCCGGGGTTGCTGACCTGCTTCAGCAGAGCAGTGTGGACAGGGCGGAGGTGTGGGAGAGCAGTGTTCTGATGGGAATGCTGTGTTTTCTGCTCCACAATTCTTGTCCCACTCCTGTGTACGCCACAAAGGGAGAGCTTGTGAAGTTACTGGCCTTTGGCAATACCTGGCAAACACCTGGCAGAAGCCAAAACTCCTTTATGTATTCAACAACTGCACACTAAAATACTTGCTCTGTGTAAGGTCTTAGAGACACAGCAGAGAAAGGACAGCAAATATCCATGTCCCTGGGAACTTGTACTCTAGCAGAGTATGGGAGACTGTTCAGGAATAAGCGAGAGAGATGGGGCCACAGCGATAGTACAGTGGGGAGGGCATTTTTCCCTTGCACGCAGCCGACCTGGGTTTGATGCCTGGTATTCCATTTGGTTCCCCGAGCACCACCAGGAGTAATTCCGAGTGCAGAGCCAGGAGCTGGGTGTGACCCAGAGAAAAATAAAGAAATAGGCTGAGATAAATGAGTTTCTTGTGCAAGTGCTGCAGAATAAAATTAAGACAGGAAGAAGAAGGGCCAATATAGGGGGTGAGCTATAATATCAAAGGAGGAAATCTTGGGACTAGAGAGATAGTTCAGCAGACAGAACACCTGCCTTGTGTATGGCCAACCCTGATTTTGATTTTCAGAACCACATATGATCCCTGGAGCACTGGCAGGAGTGACCTCTGAGCCCAGAGCCCAGAGTGAGCCCTGAGCATTACCAGCTGTGGCCCAATTGCACTCACCGGCCACCCCTTCCCCACCCAGTAAAGATGTTTTAACATTAGGAAAATGCAAAGTAAGACATCATTAAGGCATTACTACATGCCCTACTTTTATTCATTCATTCATTCATTCATTCATTCATTTATTCATTTGTTTACTTATTTACTCATTTATTTATTTATTGCTTTCTTTTGGGGTCACACCTGGCAATGCTCAGGGCCTACTCCTGGCTCTGCACTAGGAGTTACTCCTGGCAGTGCTTGAGGGACATATGGGATACCGGGGACCAAACCCAGGTTGACTGCTTGCAAGGCAAACACCTTACCTGCTGGGCTATTGCTCTGGCCCCACTTTTTATTAATATTTTATTATACCACCATGAGGTATATAATTACAAAGTTGGTCATGTTTGGGGGCTTCGGTCATACAGTGTTCCAGCACCCATAACCTCCACCAGTGCCCACTTCCCACCACCAATGTCCCCGATTCCCTCCCCTCGCATAGCCTGCTTCTATGGCAGGTTCATTATCTCTTTCTCTCTCTCTCTTTTCCTTCTCTTACATATTGTGGATTGTAATACATACACTTAGAGGTTATCATGTATATCTTTTTCCCTGTGTTTAATGCTCAGTTCTAGGTTGGTATTAGCCCTTTCGACAATTATTAGCACATTGTTCCCTTCTGTTTTACCTAACCTCTGATTCCCACACGTTTGTGGTAATTTCCACCTTTGACAAGACCTCCTGATCCACATTTCACCTGTCCTTGGATTTTGGTACCATAATATGTATATGTATATATGTGTGTGTGTGTGTGTGTGTGTGTGTATAGTGATGATGAGCATTTTTTCATATGCTTTTTGGCCATTCTAATTTCTTCCTTGTGAAGTTTCTGTTCATTTCTTCTCCCTATTTTTTGATGGGGTTGGCTGTTTTCTTCCTGTAAAGTTCTACTAGTGCCTGATATATCCTAGATATTAATCCCTTATCAGATGGGTATTGGGTGAATATTCTTTCCCATTCTGTGGACTGTCTTTGTATCTTGGTCACTGTTTCTTTTGAGGTGCAGAAGCTTTTAGTTTCATGTAGTCCCATATGTTTATCTTTTCTTCTAGTTGCTTCATTAGTGGTGTTTTACCTTTGAAGATGTCTTTTAGCTTCAATGTCGTGGAGGGTTTTTTTCTATATTTTCTTCAATGTAGTTTATGGCTTCAGGTCTGATATTGAGATCTTTAATCCATTTTGATCTGATTTTTGTGCATGGTGTTAGACAAAGGTCCAAATTCATTTTTTACATGTAGCTTTCCAGTTTTCCGAGCACCACTTGTTGAAGAGGCTTTCCTCACTCCATTCTGGGTCTTTGCACCTTTATCAAAGATTAACTGATCATGTATTTGAGGGTGGGTGTCAGGATACTCAACTCTATTCCACAGGTCCATAGGTCTGTTTTTATTCCAATACCACGCTGTTTTAATTACTACTGCTTTGTAGTACAGTTTGAAGTTGGGAAAAGTGATGCCTCTCATCTTCTTTTTTCCCAAGGATTGCTTTAGCTATCCGTGGGGGTTTATTATTCCATATGAATTTCACGAGTGTTTGGTCAATTTCTTTGAAGAATGTCATGGGTATCTTTATAGGTACTTCATTGAATCTGTAAAAGGCTCTACGGAGTATTATCGTTTTGACAATGTTGATTCTCCCCCATCCATGAGCAGGGAATGTGTCTCCATTTCTTTGTGTCATCTTTTATTTCTTGGAGCAGTGTCTTGTAGTTTTCTTTGTACAGGTCCTTTACACACTTGGTTAAGCTGATTCCTAGGTATTTGATTTCCTGTGACACAGTTGTGAATGGAATCGATTTCTTAATATCACTTTCTTCTCTTTCATTATTTGTATATAGGAAAGCCACCGACTTTTGGGTATTGATTTTGTACCCTGCCACTCTACTATAAATATCTATTGTTTCTGGGAGTTTTGGGGCCGAGTTTAGGGTTCTCTAGGTATAATATCATGTCACTATCACTATCTTCCCGTTGATCATCTATTTGCTAGAGCGGGCACCAGTAATATCTCCATATGTCCTGTCTCATGCTAGTAGAACTCAAAGGCATCCGCTTGCTCCAGGAGACTTAAACCATTATATTAGGTCATCGGAATGACCTCAATATAAATGTTACTGGTATTTGGCATATCAAATACGACACAAGCAACTTGCCAGGCTTACCGTGCAGGTGGCATACTCTTGTAGTCACTACATGATATTGTGACTACAATATCATGTCATCTGCAAATAATGATATCTTGATTTCTTCCTTGCCTATCTGGATGCCCTTAATGTCCTTTTCTTCTCTGATTGCTATGGCGGTACTTCCAGTACTATATTAAATAAAAGAGGTGAGAGTGGGCAACCTTGTCTTGTCCCTGATCTTAAGGGAAAGGCTTTCAGTTTTTCCCCATTGAGAATGATATTCTCGCTGTGGGCTTTTTGGTAGATGGCTTTGACTATCTTGAGGAAGCTTCCTTCAATTCCCATTTTTCTGGAGGGTTTTAATCATGAAAGGGTGTTGGATCTTGTCAAATGCTTTCTCTGCATCTATTGATAGGATAATATGGTTTTTATTTTTCTCTTATTGATATGATGTATTATGTTGATTGGCTTGTGAATGTTGAACCATCCTTGCATTCCCAGGATGAATCCTACTTGGTCATGATGTATACTCTTTTGACGAGTCTTTGGATTCTGTTTGCTAGTATTTTGTTGAAGATCTTAGCATCTGTGTTCATCAAGGAGATTGGTCTGTAATTTTCTTTCTTTGTGTTGTCTCTCCCTGCTTTGGGTATCAGGGTGATATGTGCCTCAAAGAAGCTGTTTGGGGAGTGTTTATGATTCTTCTATTTCCTGGAAGAGCTTGAAAAGTACAGGCAGTAGGCCCTCCTTAAAGGTTTGGTAGAATTCACTAGTGAAACCATCTGGACCTGGGCTTTTGTGTTTGGGCAGACTTTTAATTACTGTTTCAATTTCCTCGATGGTGATAGGCTTATTCAGGTATTGGAGTTCTTGTTTCAGTCGTGGGAGGTTATAGGACTTCAGGAATTTTTTTTTTTTAATTTATTTTTTTTTAATTTT
Source organism: Cryptotis parvus (assembly GCA_021461705.1). NCBI lineage: Eukaryota > Metazoa > Chordata > Mammalia > Eulipotyphla > Soricidae > Cryptotis > Cryptotis parvus. Next base: position 9,689 of record JAJIBD010010986.1, read on the forward strand.
TTAATTTTTACAATTACAAAGATATACAATTAAAAAGTTCATATTTGGGTTTTGGTCATACAGTGTAGCAGCACCCATCCCGCCACCAGTGCCCATCTCTCCCACCACCAACGCCCCCGGTTCCTCCCTCCCCCCTCCCCCGCCCTCCTCCATGGCAGGTTCTTTATTTCTTTCCATTTCTCTATCTTTCTCTTTTCCTTCCCTCTCCAGACTATGGATTACAGAACATACATTAAAGGGTTGTCATGTGTATCCTTTTGCCTCTATTTAATGCTCAGTTCTAGGTTGGCATTAGTACCCTCACAATTGTTAGCACACTGTTCCATTTTCTGTCTTACCTAGCCTCTGACTCCCACACGTTTGTGATAATTTCCACATTTGACAGGACCTTCTGATGTATGTTTCACTTGACCTTGGATATTGGTATCATAATATGTACCTATATATTTATGTTATGCAGATAAATGCAGTCATTCTGTAACTGTCTCTCTCCTTCTGGCTAATTTCGCTCAACATAATCTTCTCCATGTCCATCCATTTGTAGGCAAATTTTATAACTTCATTTTTCCTAACAGCTGCATAGTATTCCATTGTGTAGATGTACCAAAGCTTTTTTATCCAGTCATCTATTTTCGGGCACTCGGGTTGCTTCCAGATTCTGGCTATTGTGAATAATGCTGCTATGAACATAAAAGTAGGGATGGTGTTTCCGCTGCGTATTTTTGGTTTCCCAGAGTAGATTCCCAGGAGTGGTATGGCTGGGTCAAATGGGAGTTCAATTTCTAGTCTTTGGAGGAATGTCCATATTGTTTTCCAGAAAGGCTGTACCAGCCGGCATTCCCACCAACAATGGATGAGTGTCCCCTTTTCCCCACCCAAACCTCGCAAACAGACCAGACACCTACTAACTGTACTATCCTGTCATCCAAGACCCCACATTTGCAACCTACAATAGTCAAAATGGTAAAGCAACGCAAAAGTTCCATCCAGCTCTGTGAGTGAAGTCACTAGTCCAGATGAGCCAAGCAATACCAATGAGTTATATAACCTCTCTGATAAGGAATTTCGGAAAGAAATGTTAAGGAGTCATAAGGAATTCAAAGAAGCAATGGAATGCAAACTCAATAAAATACAAGAGGACATGATAGAAGAAGTGAGGAAAATGCAAATGGAAATGACATATATTAAAAATGAGGTAAATGAAATGAAAAACACAGTGGAAAGCCAGCATAGCAGAATAATAGCTACTGAAGAAAGAATTAGTGATCTCGAAGACGCCGCTCCAAAGATTCTCTACACAACACCAGAAGATGGAAAAAAGACTCACAATTACCGAACAGACAACAAGAGATAATCGGGATGAAGCCAGAAGAAACAACATACGGATCATTGGGGTCCCAGAAGGGCAAGAAGAAAACCCTGATGAAGAAGAAACTGTCAAAGCCATCTTTGCTGAGAAGTTCCCGGAACTAAAAAAACACTTGCCTCAAGATCCAGGAGGCCCGTAGGATACCCGCTAAAAAGAAACCCCAACAATACTCCAAGACACATCTTAATTAAAATGACAAAAACTATAGATAGAGATAGAATACTGAAAGCAGCAAGATCAAAGAAGGAAATCACATACAAAGGAACATCTCTAAGATTTACAGCAGACTTCTCTGATGAAACACTCCGAGCAAGAAAACAATGGTGGGATATTGTGAAAAGGCTGAATGAACTGCAGGCCTCACCAAGAATTCTTACCCGGACTTCAGGAATTTATCCATTTCTTCTAGGTTCTCATGTTTCATGGCATACAGGTTCTCAAAGTAATCTCATGATCTTTTGGATTTCTGTGGTTTCTGTTGTGATGTCACCATTTTCATTTCTGATTCTGTTTATTTGGGTTCTCTCTTTCCCTGTCCTTACAAGTCTTGCCAGTGGCTTGTCGATCTTGTTTATTTTCTCAAAGAACCAGCTCTTGGTTTCATTAATCTTTTTGGATTATTTTTTGGGTTTCCAGCTCATTGATTTCCTCTTTAAGTTTTATTATTTCCTTCTTTTTGCCTGGGTTGGGCTCCTTTTGTTGGTCTTTTTCTAATATTTTGAGCTGTGAAGTCAGGTTATTTATGTGGGTCCTTTCTTCTTTCCTGATGAATGCTTGCAGAACTTTCTTGTTCTTGTTCTTATTCATGTTCTTGTTCTTCTTGTTCTTGTTCTTGTTCTTGTTCATGTTCTTGTTCTTGTTGTTCTTGTTCTTGTTGTTCTTGTTCTTGTTTTTTGTTGTTCTTGTTCTTGTTCTTGTTCTTCTTCTCCTCCTCCTCCTCCCTCCTCCCTCCTCCTCCTCCTTCTCCTCCTCCCTCCTCCTCCTCCTCCTCCTCCTTCTTCTTCTTTTTTTTTCTTTTGGGTCACACCCAGCATTGCTTAGGGGGTTTCTCCTGGCTCTGCACTCAGGAATTACTCCTGGCGGTGCTATGGGATGCTGGGGATCAAACCCGGGTCAGCACAGGGTCAGCCGCATGCAAGGTAAACACCCTACCTGCTGGACTATTGCTCCGGCCCCCTGAACTTTCTTCTTCTTTTTTTTAAAAAATTTTTTATTTTTACAATTACAAAGATATACAATTTAAAAAGTTCATATTTGGATTTTGGTCATACAGTGTTCCAGCACCCATCCCACCACCAGTGCCCATCTCCCACCACCAACGTCCCGGTTCCCTCCCCCTCCCCCAGCCCTCCTCCATGGCAGGTTCTTTATTTCTTTCCCTTTCTCTCTCTTTCTCTTTTCCTTCCCCCTCCAGACTATGGATTACAGAACATACATTAAAGGGTTGTCATGTGTATCTTTTTGCCTCTATTTAATGCTCAGTTCTAGGTTGGCATTAGTACCCTCGACAATTGTTAGCACACTTGAACTTTCTTCTTAACACTGCTTTCGCTGTGTCCCACAAGTTCTTATAGTTTGTGTCTTCATTTTCATTTGTTTCCAAGAATCTTTTGGATTTCCTCCTTGATTTCTTCTATGACCCATTGGTTGTTCATCAGTGAGCTGTTCAGTTTCCAGGTGTTTGGTTTGACTCCCTGCTTCTGTGTATGGTTAACTTCTATTTTCAGTGTATCATGATCTGAAAAAGGTAGTTGACACAATTTCTTTTTTTCCCCCAATTTTATTGAGGTATGCTTTGTGGCTCAGCATGTGGTTTATCTTGGAGAATGTTCCATGTGCACTGGAGAAAAATGTGTATTCAGCTTTTTTTGGGATGAAAAAGCCCTGTATATATCCACTAACTCTCTTTCTTCCATTTCTTCCTTCAGAGTCTGGCCCACTTTCTACCTTTACATGTCTAAACTCAAAATTAGTGTTGCTACCAAATGCTGATGAAGATGTAGAGAAATTGGATCTGATAGATTGCTGGTGTGAATCTGAAACAGTATAGAAGTTATTTGGGCAAATATTTCATTTCTTAAAGAATTTGCTGTGTGTGGGGTGGAGGGATAGGGCATTTGACTTACATGCAGCCAACCCGGGTTCCATCCCTGGTATCCATATGGTCCCCAAGCACTGCCAGGAGTAATTCCTGAGTGCAGAGCCAGGAGTAACTCCTGAGTATCACCGGGTGTGACTCAAAAGTAAACAAAAAAGAAAATGGGGCCGGAGCGATAGCCCAGCGGTAGGGCGTTTGCCTTTGCACGCGGCCGGCCTTTGCCGCCTGGGTTCGATCCCGGCATCCCATATGGTTCCCTGAGCACCGCCAGGAGAAATTCCTGAGCGAAGAGCCAGGAGTAACCCCTGAGCATCGCTGGGTGTGACCCAAAAAGCAAAAAAAAAAAAAAAAATAAAGTAAATAAAAAAAAAAAGATAGCTGCATAATACAAACCAGTAGTCAAACTCCTGGGCATTTGTCTAGAGGAATGGAAACATGTGTGGGGGTGATGTGGTTCCAATTGCTCATAGCAGCTCTGCTTGTAATAGCCTCCGAGAAAAAAACAGCAGAAATGTGTCTGAGTGGAGGATTGGATAAACAAGCTATGGGATGTCTATGCCCCCAGGCTAGCACTAGTCCATTGCAGAAGGCCTGGGAGTATCATTTCCTGGGGATGGAGGGACAGTTCAGTGGGCAAGGCACTTGCCTTACATGAGACCAACCTTAGTTTGATCTCTCGGCCGCATAAGGCCCCCAGAGCTTCATTAGGAGTGATTCCTGACTGCAGTGCCATGAGTAAGTTCAGAGCATTGCCTGGTGTGATCCAAAAACAAACAAACAAAAAAGGGATGTATGCTTCCCATTTCAATGTGACCAAATTCTAGAATTGGAAAATGAATGAGAGACGCGTTTGATGACGGGGTTAGTGTGGTGAAACAGGTCCTATGAAAGGGGAACTCCATGGAGAGGGGACCATCCTGAGGACCATTTCTGTCCTTTTCAGTGGGGACCACACAGACTAACAGGTGTAACAAAATGGCACAGAACTAAGCACACTATATCAATTCCAATGTTCCGGCTTTGATATATTTATATATAAGTTTTTGGGCCGGAGAGGTCATACAGTAGGTAAGGTACTTGCTTTGCACACAGTTGACCTGTTCTATTCCTGACATTTGGATGTGGCCCCAGCCTCCATCAGGAGTATGAGGCCAAGCGGAAGCCCTGAGCATTGCTGGGTATGACCAAAAAAAGCAAACGCTCTCTCGAGTCAATAATGTATTTTAGAATTATGCATTATGTACATACAATAATGATTTCCAAGGGTGAAGTGAGGAGAACGTGAAAGAGAGTGTGCCCGACCTCTCTGAGCTACTTTGGTGTAACTTTCTGAGAATTTATAATTATTCAAAAATAGCTCAAATATGAGTTTCAGGTATCAGTGCAAGTAGGAAAGCAAAGGCATGACGTGAGTGGTGCCAGAGAGACACTGCAGAGATTAAAGCATGCCCTGCATGCAGCTGAACTGGGTCCATCCCTGGCACCACCTGTGGTCCCTGTGAGGAGTTATCCCTGAGCAAAGAGCCAGGAGTGAGCCCTGAGCACAGAGCCAGGAGTGAGCCCTGAGCACAGGGCCAGGAATGATCCTTGGAGTGTGGAGCCAGGAGAGAGCCCTGAGCACAGAGCCAGGAGTAATAAGCCCTTAGTGCAGAGCAGGAGTGAACCCTGAGCACAGAGCCAGGAGTAATAAGCCCTTAGTGCAGAGCCAGGAGTGAGCCCCTGAGCACAGATCCAGGAGTAATAAGCCCTGAGCACACAGCCAAGAGAAATAAGCCCGAGAGCACTGCCAGTGTGGCTCCAAGGCAAGCAAAAGAAGTGGATGGGAGAGATTTGTGGGGAGGTCAAAGGTCTCAGGGAGAAGGAGGCAGACATTAAGGCAGTCTCTAAGCATTCCGAGAGGGGGTGCAGTTTGAAGAAACCTAAGAAAAATGTGTGCCTGGCATTGCTCAAGTAAGAGATACGAGACGCATGTGAAAGGAACCTCTGGGAGCCCATGCAAGACTAGGAGGTGGGGGCCAGGTGCAGGGGGGGCAGAGCAGACCATATGGGACGGACGAACGCTTGAGCAGAGAAGGACACACCTAGTCAATCAGCTAGTGTGGAAGAGGCATGGGGCTGGGGAGACCATGCAAACAGGAAGTCAGAAACCTGTTGCAGAAACCCCAGAGGGAGATGGTGGTGGCTTGCAGCCAGGCCTTGGACATGAGATGGTCACCAATGGGGGAAGTGGGTGGGGGTTTCTGAAGATAGGACTGACAGGGTTTTCTGAAGGACTGAGAAAGGCCCAGAGCATGGTAGTAGACAAGGAGGGCAGTGAGGACAGAGAAGGGACCACTATGACAGTGATAGTTGGAAATGGTAACTCAAGATGAGACTGAGCGCTAAAAGGGAGGCAAGAAGCCCCAATTCTGGGGCCTGAGGAGTTGGAAGGCTGAAATGGGAAAGGCGGTGGAAGGAATGAATCTGGGGTGAGAAGTGTGTTGATTCTGTGAGGCACGTTTTCACTGTAGGGAGAGAAGGCAATGTTGCACCAGAATGAGTCTGGTGTCCAGAGAAAGGTCTGGGTTGGAGGTGGAAAAGGTTGATTGTGGATGGTATTTGGTACAGTTGATTCT
>JAJIBD010010987.1:0-46323 GCA_021461705.1 Cryptotis parvus
GAGCTACTCCTGGTGATTCTACTTGTTACAGTGAATATGTGTTTGATAGATAAGTAATCTGTTCTTGAACATTTAGATTGTTTGCAGGAGTTTTCTGTTCTATTTTGTAACAGTGAATTTCCTTATTTGTATCACATATTATTTTTATCTCCCATTATTTTTACTTTTTTAGTTTATAGTTTAGTACATGTGTAAATCCTATTAGACTTTGATTTCTTGAGAATGAGCTCTTGTTTGATTCATCTTTGAATGCTAATAGTTCATACAAGGCTTGCATATAGTAGTTGGCTATTTGAATAAGGTGGTGAATTGATCAATTAGTAAATGAGGCACTACTCGAAGAAGATCAGTTCCAATGACTAGTTTCATTATTAAGTGCTTGAAAATTTTTGTAGTCTGTACAGAAAACCTGCTCTAATAGGATTTCCTGACAAGTGAGGGGAACCGGATAGATTATCAATTTATAGTAACTTCTGTTAGGACATGTGCCTTGTATGAGTTATGGATAGAAATATTTAAGGTCTGTTCATTGTATGTGACCGACCCCATTTCAGTCCGCAGCACCACGTAGGATTGATTCTCTGAGCTTGGCCACGAATAAACCCTGAGCACCTGTGGTTGTGCCCCTTTATCTTGCAAAAAAAAAAAATTCACACAAATCTACTGCACTTGGGTTTTTCTGACCCTTAGCCTCTCTGTTCCTTATTGAATATAACATGTGTAGTAAACATCAAGAATTTTTCTACTTAAACCCAGTTTCTTCAGATACTTATAAAGTAGGAATGGTCATTTCATCTATTATTTTAACTTTGTTTTAAGGACTTTTTTTTAGTGAATTGTTTGTTTTGTTTTTTTCTTGAGTCACACCTGGTGGTGCTTTGAGGACCATGCGGTCCTGGGGATCGAACCTGCTGCAGCCCTTTGAGTTATCTTGCCAGTCCCCCTTTCTTTGGGAAATCATGACTCTCCTTTTCTCCCATTCCTCCTCGGCTGCTGCTACTGCTGCTGCTGTGGCAATGGCCAGAATTCACAGGCTGCCAGGAGCTGTACCATTCACAGCTGCACAGCACTGCGGTGCACTACTCCGGCTTTTGGATCGTGGTGTGCCCTAGGTGCATATGTATCGGCGCCCGGCATCTCAAGCAGCCATGACACCGGCGTTCCGCTCGGCGTGTGGGGAGTGCCTGGGGTAGGCTCCCAGCCGCTTGCCTGCAGACTGCCACTGAGCCACCTCCAGCACTCTGGGTTAGGGGGCTTTCTCTGCACTCTGTACATACCTGTTAACACATCAGATATTCCTGGATCTGATATTGGAAAACGTTTTGGATTATTTGTACATACTTTGTTTAACTACTCAGATAGCTTTTTAAAAAATATCTGTATCTCATATTTTCTACTTTATTGGAGGAGGGAGGTGTGGGGGAAACGCTGAGGCGCCCCACACAAAATCTGGGATTAGGGTCAGGGATCCCCTTCTGTCCCAGGGGATTGGCAGCCTGTGGATGGAGAAAGAGGCAAGAATCCCGGCGAAGTTTCAAAAATGCTTTACTTATCACAGGTTCAGGCATACAAATCAGCAATAGGAAAAATCCTGAATTTAGGATTCCTGGCTGGGCCCTGGCCACATGTAGGCCAAGATGGCAGCCACCACGTGTAGAGAGGACACAGACAATGTGCCAGCAGAAAGGGCGGGGTGGGGGCGGAGTGATATCCCAGTAGGTAGGGTTTTTGCCTTGCAAACAGCTGGCCCCATACCGGCCGGGTTCGATCCCCAGCATCCCATATGGTCCATCGAGCACTGCCAGGAGTAGTTCCTGAGTGCAGAGCCAGGAGTAACCCCTGAGCATTGCCGGGTATGACCCAAAAAGCAAAAAAAAAAAAAAAAGAAAGGGGGGAGACAGACACACAGACAGACAGACTGCGAGAAAGGAAGCAGGCTATTTTTATATCCCTGCAACCCAGACCTCCCACTCCTAAGGAGAAGCCACCAGGGTCAAATGCCCTTAGGTTATTTCTTCCAGGACTTCACCTAGGCCCTTTGAGATGTTAATGTCCCCAAGCCAAGATCTGCCTAGGAAATGCCTCTGCAGGGTAGAGAGAAGGGGTTTCTGAGATGAACTGTATCTCAGAATACAAAGGCATGCATCTGTACCAAAGAATATACTAATGCCAGTGAAATGTTTCTCCAAGCCTTCACAAGAGTCTGGTCTTTACTTCATGGTAGTTCTAAATATTATCTGCCTTTGAGTTATCAGGGAGCCATGCTCGCTTGCTTGGAGGCAAACAGCATTTCTCTCTGGTCTAATTACTGGAGAGATCCAACGTGGCCCGCAAAAAATAACCTAGGCACATACACCGGTAAGATCTAGCTAGTCCCACGATGATTGTGGCAACATGAAAGGATATACAGCCAGTATAGAACTCATGGTTAGATGAGCTGCCACGTTCAAACTGCCCTCCTCCTGTCTACAAAGTGACCTGCAGGAGGCAACTGCAGGCCCGATGCAGAGGCTCCGGGCAGGTGTACTGCAACGGGGAGGGGACACGCCCGGAGTGCGGGATGAATCCTGGATGTCCTCAAGGAGCTCTGTGCTGGTGATGAGGAGCAGGGGGCTCCCTCAGAGGAAGGCCCTGCAGCTCTCGAGCTATTGCCCTGAAGTATTTCTTAGGTTTTGGGGGCCACACCCGGCAGTGCACAGGGATTACCCCTGGCTGTGCTCAGGGAGCTCTATGGGATATGAGGGATGTACATTCCGTTCTGCCAGGTGCCGCCTTGCCCTCTGTGCTATCGCTCCAGCCCCCTCTTGGGTATCTTTTACAGTCTAATATAAGGCCATGTATTATGAAGACTTTCATTCAACTTTTTTTTTTTTTGTGCCACACCTGGCTGTGCTCAGTGCTTACTCCTGGCACTCAGGGATCACTCCTGGTGGGCTCAGGGGACCATATGGAGTGCTAGGGATTGAACCCAGGTCAGCTGCATGCAAGGGAAGTGAGTACCTTTCCCACTATACTGTCTCTCTGGCCCCTATCAAGACTTTTTTAGAAGATGGTTTTGGAAGTGGGGGTAAAGGACAGAAGCCCATGAAGGAGCCTTGGGACATTATTCCCAGCATGTCAGGGTTTCCTAAGCTGTTCCTAAGCTGAGTGACCCTTGAACACCACTTTGAGCATGGCTCCCGGACTATCACTATCTCTATCACTATCCTCCCGTTGATGATCTATTTGCTAGAGTGGGCACCAGTAATATCTCCATATGGCCTGTCTCATGCTAGTAGAGCCCAAGGGCATCTGCTCGCTCCAGGAATATACAGAGCCTCAAAACATTATATTAGGTCATGGGAATGAACTAATATAATTGTTACTGGTATTTGGCATATCAAATAAAACAGGGCAGCTTGCCAGGCTTGCTGTGCAGTGGCATACCCTTGTAGTCACCTCTAAATATAACATTTATAGATGAACCGGCGCAGCCTCAAGCGGCCTCGCAAGACAGGCTGTGATAGGCTGTCGCGGGGTGGAGTTGTGACGAGAGGGAAGTCCGGATGTGGAAAATGGCGGCCCGATGGAGTGGGGGGGGTCATCTGGCTTGTTGTGCGGCTCTGCTGGGGTGGCAGGCCAGGGCTAGAACCCGCCATCCCTCCCGGCGCCTCGTGAGCTGGCTGGGCACAGGGCGGACAAAGTAAATAAATGAGAGATTATTTTACAGTATCCCTCCAGGGGGCATAAATAAGTTTTTTACACTCTTTTTCACAGTATCCCTCACAGGAGTGCATATTTAAAAAAATTATTTTACAACTCAGTGCTGTGAAAAGATTCGTTTTGCCTGAGGAACTGATACACTTACTCCTTTCCAATAGTGACAACTAGACAATTGTTGGTGTTTCCTTTTTACCTTTGACTGCCGGAAATCAGGCGGATTCTAAGTTCATTCATGGCAGATAGTTAACCCACATAATTGACATGTTTGTATTTTCCTTTTCTTAGTCTCGATCTTCTTCAGTGTAATTTTAGTGTGAGTTTGCCTTAGGTTGCTATAAATCATCATCTGTGGAATGAATTATAGGAGAGTAAATGTAAAAAAAAATAGTTTAAAACAGTATGTTATGGAGTGTCGGAACCTTGGACCCAAACATGACATCTTTGTTATATTGCATGGCGTAATAAAATATAAAAAAAAATAAAACAGTATGTGTAGGCTTCACTGAGTATTATTGATAAACTGATCAGCCTGCTGAGTATTAATTTGGAAGGGCTTTATTAAAGAGATGGCCTTCCTAGCATGCTCAAGAAGGGGGACTAGGGGGATCTGGTCGCCTTCATTATGTTAGCTTTCTCATCTTCGTCCTTGGCATGATTGCTTTGTTTCGTTCTTTTCTCCTCCTCTTCGCAGAGGCAACCCCAGCAGCTCCCTGCCAACCTGGTGCTCAGTGGAGCAGCTCGAGCCTAGTGGTGCTAAGAGCCGGCCTGGGCCGCACCCTGAGGCGCTCAGGCACACAGTGTCGGGCCTCAGATCCAGGGCATCACACTGGCAAGGAATCGCCTCTGTACCTTTGACCTCTGTCCTTGGCCTCTTAGCTGTTATTCTCTTTATTTTTATTCTAATTTTTTTTTCATTGAATTATGAGCTTTTTGGGGTACACCTGACAATGCTCAGGGGCTACTCAGGTCGCAGTGTTCAGGGAACATTTGTGGTACCGAGATCAAACTGAGGTTGACTGCATGTAAGGCAAACATCTTAGCCCCTGTGCTATTTCTCCAGCATTTCTCTTTCCTATTTCAAAGCTTTATGTTCGCTAATCTTACCTATATGTGGTATAGAGAATAACAGGACACAGGAATGTAAGGTATCAAAGTGGGGATGCCTGATTATAGAATCAGAAGGTCAGAAAGGAAAGAAGTTGATGGGGGAAGAAGATGTGGACAGGAGGCAACAGTGGCAGAGGTCACTGCCTTGGGCAATCTGTGGTATATCAGCGTAGCTAAATCACAGAAGCAACAACACGGAAAGTTTGAGATCCAAACTGCAGCAACCAAACTTAAAACTGTGCCTGTCAAGGAGGTAGGATATAGGGTGGGAGGGAACCTGGGTACGTTGGTGGAGAGAAGTGGTGGGATTGTTGTTGGGACATTGTATATGCCTGAAACTCAACGGAAAAATGTTGTAAATCACAGTGTCTTAATAAACCGTGAGTTTTTGTTTGTTTGTTTGCTTGCTTGCTTTTTGGGGTCACACCCGGCAATGCTCAGGGGTTTCTCCTGGCTCTGCACTCGGGAATTACTCCCGGCGGTGCTCGGGGACCATATGGGATGCCGGGGATCGAACCCGGGCGGCATGGGCCGGCTGCGTGCAAGGCAAACGCCCTACCCGCTGGGCTATCGCTCCGGCCCCAAACAGTGAGATTTTTAAAAATAACTACATGTCCCACCATGGATGGGGTTGGATGAAATCATTACTCACTGATGTTTTTGATGCTGTAAAGCTTTGAATATCTGTTTTTGTTTGGGTTACCTCACGATGCTTAGAGGAGGTTGGAGGAGGGCTATTCCATAACGCACTGGGCATCGCACAGAGCTTGTTGTGATCCACTGTTGTGCCTGTGATACATGGGCGACCGTGTGAAACCAGGGACTGAACTCATGGCTCCTGCATGTGAACCGTGCACCCCGCTTGTTGAGCCGTTTCCCTTCCCTGAAGGACTCTGAACTTGAGTTTCTAGAGCAGTGCCAGTCCCAGACCTCTCTGGGTCGTCCCAACGAATCTACCTAAGCATTACGTTTGGCCCAGTATTGTTTGACGACTCCGGGTGTTTGTATTGGAGCTCCTCTTCCTGTGCTGCCACCTCTTGTGCCCTGCCCAGCTCTTACTTTGGCATGGTTTGCAGTCTCTGTCAGTTTTTAAAAATCCTTCAGAAAGTCGTAAAATGAGAAGAAATGGAGTTAATCTGTTCAGTGGAAGCTGAGCACTTCTCTGCTCCTCCACCTGCCAGCAAAGAGCCTTCTCTGAATGCAGGGATGTCTGCAGGCGTTATCTCTCATTAAGTTTTACTCAGGCCTAAAGGGCTGTTGAAATCTCATACCCGCATGGGCGGGTTTCAGGTTGTTTGTCTAAATCTAGCTGCCAGAACGTCGCTCACTGCTTCAGAAGGGATGGAGGTATACCGATTCCTTCTTGCGTTTGCAGCGAAAGCTTCCTTCTAGGTTGGCTAATGGACATGTCTCTTAGGGGAGTCTCTTTTTCTCCCTTCCCTTTCCCTTCTCTCCCTCTTCTCATGCCTCCTCTCTCTTCAGAGGTCCGTTCAGGTGGTGCGCAGGGGACCATAGGGGTGCTCGGGTAGAGACTGAGCCTGGATTGGCCACAGTCAAGGCCTTCCTACTGACCCTCTGAGTCCTCTTTTCACTTTTCCACAGCCTTGCATAGTTTCTGACACAGGACACCCCAGGTCTGAATTCTTAAGAACTTACCGACTTGATAGAATTAAGAAGCTGCTTAATATCTTTTCTACTCTTCCTTTGCTTCCCCTAAATATTGGGTTAGAGTCAAACATCCCCAAATGTCTGGCAGACAGTCGAAGCAAAAACTTTGTCCAATAAGATCCGCTTACAATTCTTCCAAATGAGATGCTGGAATAATAGACTCCTTTACTGGGCCTCTCTCCTGAGGGGACACACCTGGTTCTCACATGCTGTTCTGGCAGCTCTCTGCAGCCCAAAGAGGCACATGCATTTGAGTAACCCTGGAATAAGGCAGGACATTCTGAGTGATAAAATTATCACCAGGAGACAGCTTGGATAGATATGACCACATTGTAATTTGAGTAGTGCTTTTTTTGGGCGGTGGGGTTTGGTAGTGTCACACTCAGCAATGCTTAGGGGTTGCTTCTGGCTCTGTGTGCAGGAATCTCTGCGCATGCAAGGCGAATGCCTTACTTGTTGTACTGTTTCTCCTGCCCAAAGGCTAGTGCATTCCTGCTTGCTTTCCCTCCCTATGTCCCAGGAAATCAATAGTTTAAAATATTACTGTGGGGCCCATTCTCAAGAGCTTGCCTGGTTAGTGGTTTGCTCAGCCCACCCCACTCCCTCACCCCGAAGTGTTTGCTTAGAAGCAGTGATGTCATGCCAGGCAAGCCCTGAGAACGGGGTGCCATGCAGTGGCGGTAGTGAAACCGGGTATCCAACATACACGTGAGTCGTGTGCTTCCCAGCTGAGCCACATCCCTGCAGAAGTACTATATTTTAAAGTGCTCTGGTATCTTCTCAGAAAAGCTGAGCACTCCTTTTCGAAGTGTTTTCTCATTCTCCTTATAGAGAGTAGAAATGGGCTGCTGTCTGCCTTGCCAAGACGTAGTGATAGAGCTCTCAGGACACTTTGACCTTAAGGCTACATATAAAGAGGGAAAAGCTGCCTTCCAGACAAGGCGCTTCTGGAGATCATTTTCTCACCTTCAGAAGGTAGCAGTTGTGTTGTAATGCTAGAAAGAGCTTTGGAAGTCAGGCAGATCAAGGTTTGGAATTCTCCACTCTATTTATCAACTATGTGACCTTGATTAAAATAAAGCTGGCATCCTCTCTGAGGGTTAGTTTCTTTGTCTTTAAGGTGTGTCAGGGGCCGAGCAATAGTACATTGGATAGGGCTCTTGGTTTTGCATGTGGCCAATGTAGATTTGACTACTGGTTCCTATGTGGCCTGTGAGCCTGATAGAAGTGATCCCTGAGTGTAGAGCCGTGAGTAACCCTGAGCATCAGCTGGGTATGGCCAAAAAACCCAAAAATATTAAATAGAGTGGATATGGATGTCACCTATAGGGATTTTCTTGGTGTCAAATTAGATAACGTATTGTAAAACATCTTGTCTAGGGCCTTGCTAGATGATAGACACTCTGGATATCCGGTTTTCTTCATAAAATCAGTCCCTAACTCATGAGTTCTTAAAGCTTGCAGTGTTAAATCAGATTGTGCATATTACCTTATACATATCACTCATCTGTTTGTTTTTTCTTTTTTCTCTTCCCGGGGGATGCTGGGGTCTACAGAGACATTCCCCAGCTTGTGGGCCTGACAACGTCAGCTCAGGTCAGCAGTCCCAAGCTGTTCAGGCCCAGCTCTTCTGTGGGCTCACCAAGGCCAGGCCCAGCAGAGTGGAGCGGGCGTGCAGGATGGGGCGGAGCGCTGAAGCCCCGGCATGCCCAGCGTGCACTCCAGCCCTTGATCCTTCTCCTCTGCTCAGGTTTTCTGTTTTAAAAATAATCCTTTTAACAGTTGCATTTTAGGTTACATCCTTTAACTTGTATTTTTAGATGGCGTGTTTCAAGTGTGCTGTTTGGTAAACTTACACATATGTGTACATTCATGCAGCTACTCTTACGGTTAAAATACTGAGCATATTCTTCACTCGCTCACCCCAGATTTCCTTTAAAGCATCCTTGTAATCCATTTCCTCCTAACCTTTTGCTCTCAGTCCCCAGGCAGTCACTGTTCTTCTTTTTGTAATAATTGTGCATAAGTTTGCATTCTCTAGAAGTTGAAATTCAACAATATGTTTTAGTTCTCCTGTACAACGTCCCTGGTTTTTTTTTTTTTTTTTTTTTTTCTTTTTTTTTTTTGTGGTGGGGGGCACACCCAGCGGTGCAGAGGGCTTACTCCCGGCTTTGCACTCACGGATCCCTTATGGTGGTGCTGGGGTACTATATGGGGTGCCAAGGACCACGCCCAGTTACTAGCAAGGCAAGCACCTTACCCAGTATGCTGCTCTTTCTTTTTGGGTCCACACCTGGCGACGCTCAGGGGTTACTCCTGGCTCTGCACTCAGGAATTACTCCTGGCGGTGCTTGGGGACCATATGGGATGCCGGGGATCGAACCTGGGCCGGCACAGGCCTGCCACGTGCAAGGCAAACACCCTACTCACTGGACTATCGCTCCGGCCCCCTGCTTTTTTTTCATGTCTTCTTTATTCTGCATATTAACTTTGATAATCATCCATGTTGTTGAGTGATTTGGTAGTTTTCTTTCTGTTCTGAGTAATCTTTTGTTGTGTGAATATACCACAGGTTGTTTACTCATACTCTTGTTGGTGGACCTCTTTTCCTTCAGTTTTTGACTGTTTTGAATAAAGCTGCTTTGAACATTAAATTGTAAGCTTTACATAGATATATTCTTTTTAATTTCCTTTAAGTAAATACTTAAGTGGCATAGCTTGATCATTTAGTGTTTAACTTTCTTGTGGGAGGGCGGTGGGAATTGGACTTTTGGGTCAGTTCCTGGTGGTGCTAGAAGCTGTTTCTGTCTTGGTATTTGGGGGTCATTCCTGGAGTACTTGGGAGATCACGTGGTATGGGGATCAAATCTGGGGTCTCAGATAGCACAGAAGGTAAGGTGCTTGTCTTGTATGTGGCTGAGTCCTGATTTAACTTTAAGCACCGCATATGGTCCGCCTAGCACCACGGGGATCGCTCCTGAGCACAGAGCCAAGAGTAGCCCTTGAGTACTTGCTGAATGCGGCTCATACACCCATTGATCCAGACCCAAACAGAGAGAGAAAGGTGGGGGGAGAGAGAGAAAGAGAGAGAGGTAAAGAAAAAGAAAAGAGAGAAAGGAAGGAAGGAAGGAAAGAAGGAAGGAAGAAAAGGTTTTCATTGCTGTGTGTCAAATCTGGCCCCCAGGACTGAGAGATAGTACGTTAGGTGAGGCACATGCCTTACACTCAGGGTGTCGCCCCAAAACCAAACACAAATCTGGGCCTCCCATGTGCAGATAATGTGTTTAGTCTTTCGAGCAATCTCTCTGGCCCTGGCTTTTTGTTGTTGTTTTATTGTTTGTATTTTTTGGGCTACACCTGTTGGTATTCAAGGGTTACTCCTGGCAAGCTCAGGGACCATGTGGGGTGCCAGGCATTAAACCTGGGTCTGCCTCTTACAAGGCAATCACTCCGTCCCTTCTCTGGTCCTGTTTTGACTTTTTTAAAGACATTTCTACATGATACATATCCCAAAACATGATGTGAGAGTTCTTGTGACTCCACGACCTGACTGGTGTTTATTATTGCCTGTCTTGAATGAACCATTCTTCTTGTGGGGACCACTTTGTTTTTTGGGTTATTTGTTTATTTGTTTCTGATCTTTGGGAGTCAGTCTCTCCTGGGAATGCTCCCAAATTACATCTGAAACCAGAATTCCCTCTAGAATTCAGATTTCTAACTCCATAGGACACATGTATGTTACCTCGGCCAAGCTCTGCACCGTTTTCTAGATCATGTACAACTCCCCCATTCTCTGTCCCCATTCTTTGTCCATCACACCAAACCCACAGCCAATCTTTGTGTCTTGTTTCCTTTACAAAGTACATCTACGCTTTCGATTTATTGATTCCACTTTTTATAAACCCAAGTGAAAAATAATTAATATCACATTTATAGGTATAACCACTTTTTCTGAAGAGCTGTTTAAGTTATAGCAGATTATTTTTTGCCACACAAAGGACAAGGGTAGTGGGTGATGACAGCACTTTTCTGGCATTGTAGAACTTGAGAGCCTCGTCAGCTCCCCATAAAGCATCTTAAAGTTCTTTGGGTGGTAAGTGTGGAACTGTATTTGTAATTTGGGTCTTCATTTCCCTAATGACTAATATGTAAACGTTTCTTCATACACTGATTTACCCTTTATTTATCTTTATTGCTCATTTTTGGTTTATTTTTTAAGTTACAGTTATGAATTGTTTTTCCTTTATATGCCTTATAGATACATTCTAGCAGTGAGATAATTTTTCTCTCTGCCTTCTCTTCATTTTTATTACTGTTACTACTTGGGGAGGGATTTGACCACACTAGCAGTGATCACTCTTAGAGGTGCTCAGAAGATCAAGTGCAGTGGTGGGTGTTGAATTGGAGTTGGCCACGTGCAAAACAAGTAACTTAACCCCTGTGCTATCTCTCTAGCCCCTCTCTTCTTACCTTTTATTTTGGGGGGGTCACACCTAGCAATGCTCAGGGGTTACTCCTGGATCTGCACTCAGGAATTACTCCTGGCCTTGCTCAGGGAACCATGTGGAATGCGGGACATCGCACCCAGGACGGCCATGTGCAGAGCAAACACCCAACCTGCTGTACTATCACTCCAGCCCTTCATTTTTTTACTTTCATATTTTGAAAAGCAAGGGTATTTTTTGGGGCTCGAGTTGGCTCAGAAGATAGCCCAGCAGGGTGAAGCTCATTCCCTGCATGCATCGGTGCTGGATTCTTTTTTTTCCCCAGCACCACAAGGGTCCAGGTATTGTCTGGAGTGGCTCTGGGGTTCCCTGAGCATTGCTTGGGAGACTCCCCCTCCTAGCTGCAAATATGAAGAAAAGAAAGTATATTTCAGTTTGATGAAATTTTTGTTTGTTTCAGATTTGATCTTTACCGCTTTATTGGCAGTTGGGCAGTTAGCATAGTAATTGCAACCAGTCCTACCAACTCTTTTTTTTTTCTTTTTTGGGTCACACCCAATGATGCTGAGGGGTTACTCCTGGCTTTTTCACTCAGGAATTACTTCTGGCAGTGCTTGGGGGACCATATGGGGTGCCAGGGATCGAACCCAGGTCGGCCATGTGCAAGGCAAACGCCCTACCCGCTGTGCTATTGCTTCAGCCCCTACCAAAAGAAATCTTAATGCCTGTTTGATTATCATTTCACATTGTATACTAATGTCATATTTCTACATCTGATCCTTTAAGTAATTTGGTATCAATATACTTCAATTTTAAAAGAAAACTACCTGAGTAATGGTCAATGCAAAGCAACATCAAAAAGCACCTACGGGGCGGGCCCGGGGGCGTTGCCGCCGCCCGCGCCTGGGCGACCCGGCCCAAGGTCCCCGAGACCCGGGATCCGAGGCGAGCCGAGAAACCCTTGGCAGCGGGACCCAAAGCAAAAAAAAAAGGGGCTGCTCGAGCTCTGGTACTGTGGGTGGGGCGCGCCCCTTTGGCGTAGCCAACCTGGTTTGATCCTCAGCATTCCCAAATGGTCCCTCAAGCACTGCTAGGAGTAACCCCTAAGCATGGCTGGGTGTGGCCCAAGACACCCCCCCCCATATGCACAAATGGGCTTGCTGTTTGAGCGAGCCCTGGTTCTCCCTTGAAATTGTATCTCACTTGCTTTATCTGTTTCTTTGCTTTCCTAATTCCACTCTGGAGCAGCCTGTTTTCTCTCTTGAACACATACTTCCCCTCACTCTCCCCTCTCATTTCTTTCTAAGCACCTTTTGTTTAATAAAAACTACTTTGCTTCACTTTCTAAAAATGCACGAGTAGTTTCATTTATGAAGAAAACACTGTGAAGCTCACATTTAGCAACTTTCCCCCTAATTGCCCTTTTTTGAAGAATGCACATACCATTGTTTTGAGATTTATACCTTTCCTTAGTTTTTGGAGCAGCAAGAACATGTTCAAACAGCTTACTTAGCTTCTGCAATTCTTTCTTGTCATCTTTCTGCACTTTCTCATCACCTTCACTTTGTGTTGCTTGACATGAATTTTACTGATCTGATGAGTCACAGCCTTGATAATGAGATTTCTTGCTTTAGTTCGTATTTTTTAGACGAAGTACTGTCTTCCTGTGAATTCTTTTCTTTTTTCACTTTTCTCCTTTTGATTGCCTCTGGTAGTTTTTGCTAAGACCAGGTAAGGAGCCACACAGCTAGGCAACTAAGGCCACAAAGTGGACCAAGATGAGTAAAGGACTACTGCATTTGCACTCAGCATTCAGCTACTTAAGAAACAAAAACAGCCCAGAGATGTCCAAGAAACCCTTTCTATGAGGAGGGAGAATGTTTCTGGACTCTTTAATTAGATCGTTTTGATTCTTATTTTCCTTTATTTGCTTTAAACCTTTTATTTTGAGGGGGCCCCCGTTTTATTTTGAAATGGTTATAGTCATAGGCAGTTGTAAAAAGTACATGGTAGATGAAGGCTTAGACCTTCAGCTCCTTCCCCAGTGTTAGTAACTTCGTTTGTTTGGTTGGTTTTGGCTTTTTAATCCACACCCAGTGCACTCAGCGGTTACTCACAGCTTGGTTCTTGGGGACCAGGGCTCCCGCATACAAAACACGAGTTTCTCTTAGCTGGTTGAGCTGTTTCCTGGGTCCCATCTTGCATAGCTTTAGTCATAGAATTTGACATTGGCATGATCCACAGACTTGATTCAGATTCCACTTGTTACCTATGCACTTGTTTGTGTTTGTTTGTGACTCTACATGTGATTCTGTTACACAGTAGCTTCGCACGACTACTTCCACAAGCAAGAACTGTTAGCCCCTCCTGTAAAGAGCCTCCATCTTCTCTAGCCCCACATCCGAATTCCTGCTCTCCCTTTATCTGTGTAATTACATTATTTCAAGAATGTCACATAAATAGAATCAAACAGTACATAGGCTTTTGAAATTGGCTTTTTAAGTTCAACATAATTCCCTGGTGGTCTACTCAGGTTATCGCATGTGTCGGTAGCTCTTTGTGCTGTTGAGTGCTGTCTCTTGCTGTAGGTGCTCAGTACTTTGTTTAGCCGTTTACCATGAAGGGCATTTGGGGTGTTCCTAGTTTTAGGCTACTTTAAATGAAGCTGTTATGACTATTTGTGTACTAGTTTTTGTGCAAACAAGTTTTCATTTTTCTTGGATAAATGCCCAGGAGAACAATTGCTGGGTGATATCAAGAGTGCAGTTTTAGTTTTAGAGAATATTGTCAAACTTCTTCCAGAGCGACTGTATTATTTTATAGTTCCATCAGCAGTGTTTATGTGATCTGATTTCTCCTCATCCTCCTCAGATTTTTTGGAATTGTTATTTTTTAAAAATCTTAGCTGTTATAATTATGTATAGAAGTAAAGTGTGCTATATAGAAATGCTCTGCCTAATATGGGTCTTAATATCTCTTAGTTACTGTTACTCGCCGTTGTGGAGTTTACTGTAGGATCCACATCTAAAGGTAACAAGTGTGCCTTTACCTACCGTTTTGAACAGTGATCATTTCATGAACCCCTATCTGATGTTAAGTTTTCAAAACCCTAGAGGCTTGACATAGCCCTTGTCCTCCAGGAACTTAGAATTTTATTTGGGAAAACACGCCATACGTATAACAATTCCAAGACTAGGAGCCACTTAAGTTCTTGATGCAGGGGGTAGATAGGAGGTGCTTTAAAGACCTTTCTCTTGCTGGGTTTTGTTTACCCCTTGGTACGTTGTTCAGCAAGGTGACTTCTGAATTTAGTTGATGAGTATGTGTAGGGGTCGGAGGGGTGTATACAGATTCCAGGGAGGGAAATCATGTGGGACTATGTAATTAATTTTTATACTTTCCCCAGTAAACCATCGACCCTTTTTTATGATGTCATGAGGGATTCCTAAATTTTGCAGCTGCTTCCTGATTACGTCAGAGAAGAGCCTCTCACCCCACAGCCTGGAGCTGCTCTCGTACAAGAATTGGAAACAAATGAAGTGCTGAATATCTAATGGCTTCCACAGGGAGAACCCCCTCAGACTTCCCAGGCCTCCTTAGGCAAGGTCTTCCTCAAGTATTTCTGACCCCCTGAAGTGTCTTTGTTCTGGAAAGACCAGACTGGCTTTGAGCCAAGTGGGGGAGCCTGGGGACTCCTTGATACATACTTCCCTAGCCCCAGGTGTTGTGCACTCCCCAGTTTCTTCTCCTTTCTTGATCTCATTTGGTGGGTGGTATATCCTTCCTGAGAGCCCAGGATCCTCCAGAGCCTGCCAAGACGATCAGAGTCACAGGACTCTTACTAACCCAGTGACTTCACTGTTCCACGGGGAATCCCTGCCCCTCCCCACAGTATCTCCTTCTCTTAGTTTTCTTCTATCAGTTTTTCATATGTGCACTCTTTCTATTCCCTCTTCCTCAGCTCTTACAAGATATTACATTTATTTGGCATTAAAAGTTTATGAAGTGGTGTAGGGATATGTCTCCCTCCCTTTTTTGGTGTGTTTTTAGCTGCTCCCAGCCTGGTGCTCAGGAGTCTAGCGCTGTGCCAAGGATTAAACAGGCAAAGCGTGTGCTCTAACTCTTTGAATTATCTCCCTGGCCCGATGCTTTCTATTAATTCAAACAAGCATTTAAAATTCATGCTCTCTTGGCATCCCAACTGGACTCTGTTACCTTTTTCTAGTTACCCTAATGTATTCTAAGTACTTTCAATAGATTAGTCTTCATAAAATATTCTCTCTAGTTTTGTTTAGAAACCACAAGCCAGGGGCCAGAGCGATAGTACAGCGAGGAAGGCATCTGCCTTCCATGTGGTCAACCTAGGTTTGATCCGGCATCCCTTAGAGTCCCCGAGCACCACCAGGAGTAATTCCTGAGTGCAGAGCCAGTGGTAACCCTTCAGTATCGCTGGGTGGTGTGACCCAAAAAGCAAAAAAAAAAAAAAAAAAAAACAAAACAAAACCATGAGTCAGTTTCTTCCTCACTGCCTGTTGAACCAAGTATATTTTTCTGTTTGTGGTCCAGCAGACCCTGTGCTTTGTAGTCCCAGTTACACACCTGGTGGCTAAGCACAGGGTTTGCATAACATGCCTGCTGTAGCCTTACCTGAATGCTTTGCTGGGGCACTAAGTTGGCCCCTCCGTCTTTCCAGTGCTGTATTTGTTCATCATTTGCCGCCCTTCTCAGAAGGGCTTTTTCCCATGTGACCACCTGTTATATTCCAGCTAGGTGACAGAAAGCATATTAGTTTTCACCTTTAGGGGACGCAGAGAGGGGGCCCACACCTGGTGTTGCTCAGGAGCTGTCCCTGACTATATGGAATGACTCCTGGCAGTGCTCATGGGACCATGTGTAGTGCCGGGATCAAACCCAGGTCAGTCACATGCAAAGCAAGCTGCTTTCCTCCTATCTCTCCGACCTTAAAGCCGTCATCGTTATGGCATAAGGTAAATAGTCTTTAGTTATATTATTTGGGGACCTATGTCTTCATCCTTATTAACTTCTCACAGACAGGATCTTGTTTTCCTTTATATCCTCCATTATAAATATTTATGAAATAAGTTCTTCTTTTCGTTAGGTTAAAATTTTCTTTTCCCGAAATAAAGAACCTGCCATGGAGCAGGGCTGGGGAAGGGGAGGGAACCGGGGATGTTGGTGGTGGGAGATGGGCACTGGTGGAGGGACGGGTGCTGAAACACTGTATGACCAAAACCCAAACATGAACTTTTTAATTGTATATCTTTTTATTTGTATATCTCACGGTGGTATAATAAAATACTTAAAAAAAATTTTTCTTTTCCCCATATTTCTCCACTAACAAGGGTGAGTTTTACAATCATAGAAAAGCCAGAGAAGTAGCAAACGTGAAAGTAGGAATGGGAACATCGCCTTTGTGTTCCCTTTCTCCTGTTTTCATTGGGGGTTGTTTTTGTTGGGGGGGCTCACCCTGTGTGGTCAGGACTTATTCCTGGTGGTGTTTGGGGAACCAGATGGGAATCACACCAGGACCAGACACGTACAAGGCAAGCACCCTGCCTGCTGTACTCTCTCTGATCCCTCTTCCCTTTTCTTGTTTAGGTTGTAGCTAAACTTATAGTCCACTTGTGTCTTGCTGTTGTACATAGATACTTTCCTTGCTGGTGCCTAGTTTATTCTACTCCTTATGGAGCGAAGTGGTGCCCAGGCAGCATGGACATCTCTGCTTCCACTCTGAGATTTTGTCTGCTGCCTCCACCTTCTCTTCAGCAAGCAGCTTCCCCTGGGAGCTGTATGGCTCAGACAGCAGTAGGGAAGCATCTAAGGATGCTCTCACTGCCCACTTCCTGTAGACCAGGAGGTCTGGGTGAGCTGCTCAGGAACTGTGCCAGCCCTGTGTCTGATGGCTGACTCATGAGAAAAGCAGCCTTATGTCTGAAAGATAAGAGCCAACAAATCACCTCCAGGTGGTTTTAGTTTGGAAGTGACTGGCCTTTCTTTTCCTCTCTCTGGGAGGAGATGGTGGTGTAGGAATCAGTAAAGAAGGGTCTTGCCAGCATTTTTCTCCAGCTCTTAGTGAAGCTGCTGGACAGAGTTGATCTCTCTGTTGGCAGGGAGACCCCAGTGAATCTCTTCTGCCATTGTCAGGGTATAGACTTCAGTGTCACCCATCCTGTACCCTGCTTTTATTACTCTTCTCATTCTGTAGCCAGGAAGCTCGTGTGCTCCAGAGGAACTCTTGTCCCACTGCTGCCAGATTTTTCTGTGACCAGGCAAACCTTCCTCTTCCCACCCCCTACCCCCCACTGGTTTCCTCCAAAATTCTCCCTCACCCAGAAGTTAATCAAAAGCAGTGGTTCTAAACCACTGTCCCTTTGCTGGGTTTAAGGGGGTGCAGGCAGGTTGGTCTGCCTCTCTCCTGCTCCTCTTCCCTCTCCACCCTCCTGCCTTACTCCCGTTTCCTGCAGGAGGATGCTTTGCCATCCTGGAGTTGTCAAGCACAGCTTTGCTTTGGCAGCACCAGTGCGCACTCACTGGTGGGAGAGGGACGTGTTTATCACTTTTCCTGGAGATTATCTGTTTAAGCACTTCTCTGACAGTTACAATAACAAGGGCAGTGTGTTGTGTTTCCCAGCAGAAGGACACTTGCTGTTGAAAGATGTATAGCACTAATTAGAAATACATAACATCCGGCCACATGGCAGCCTTCTCCCGGCCTCTCCATTTCCTGATTTCATACAACTTTGACGACAGTTGGTTTATGTTTTCCATGAATATGTTCTCAGAAAAATAAGAAAGTCTCCCTATACATAGGAGGGAGAAGAACACTTCTGCCTGAGTAGGAATTTTACCACAGGAATAGTAGGAGCTGTGGTTACCTGCCCATCAAGAGCACACGGGAAGGGGCAGGACCACGTCCAGACCTCAGGTGACTTTCTTGGTCGGAAATATTTCCGTCTGGAATCCTTAGCCAAAACCACCCCCCTCAACCCTTGAGCAAATCTGCTTTTGGAAAGAAGGGGAAAGGCTGTTTCACAATGTTAATGAGTTCCTCAGCTCATGTCAGTCTCCTGCTACCTGACTCAGAGCCAGAGGAACCCAGGCGAATACCAAGGCAAACAATGCCTTTTCCTTCCCCACCCCACATCACTTGTTGCTTGGCCCAGCCCAACTCCAAGGATATATATGTGTATACAACCCCCCCACACACACACACGCGTGTGTGTGTGTGTCTATACACACCTTGTGGCTTTTTAATCCACAGAAGCCTAGTTGAGGCAAAGCATGTCTCCTAAAGATAATGTCACTCCACCTACTTCTCCCTGGAGGCACTGGGTTCCACATTCCCATAGTATCTAGGTCCATCACGTGATATCCTTGAGCCATGGAGAAGGGGTTTTCCACAAAGTACTCTAAGTAAAACATTCACCCAGAGGACTGATCACCCAGATCATTGTGTTACTGCCTACTGCTTGATCAGAACAGAGCAGCGTATTGGTTCGTCCCTCCCTGTCACAACAGACACTGAGTAGGTCCCTTCCTGGGAAGTGGGCAGGGATAAAGGGTTGGCATGGCCACGGCCAGTAACAGAGTAGTCACGACTCTGCCTTCCAGCAGCTCTAGAGTAGAACCAGAGCTGTTCTCGAGTAGAACCTTCAGACCCCAAAAACGATTTAGTTGTTTCTACCCAGACCCTATTGCAGGGATCTTACCCAAAGAGCCATTCTGGACTCCCCAGAGGCCACATGTTTCATTGTTCTAAAGTAATTCATTCCTCTCCCCCTTGAACTCTGACTCTATCCTGAGATAGTCATTTGTCATAAAGATATAAATGGGTTTGGTAAAACTCACCTCTCTCTGCTACATCTTAGCAGTCTCGTCCAGGCAAACAGGCATATTGTAGCATTGTGCTTCTTAAAATACCAGACTCTTAGAGCTAAGATACCCATGATTCCTTCTCAGTACCTTCTGTCTGTAGGCAAGATCTGTGCAGCCTGCCCTGTTGATGAGAGGACAGTGTCTGTACTCAGTGCGTCACACCAGGAGGTGCCTCAACTCACCGTAGCACTGTCTGTTCTGGGCTGACCCCTCTAGGTCCCGGTTTGTTGCTGATTAGAGGCTTGCCGCTGACCATGCTGGCAGAAGCTTGGCCTGAGCTGGGGTGGTCAGTGTTGCCGCCTGGGGAAGGGGGAGGACGGCAGAAGGTACAGTGTTCCCGAAGTGGCCATGTGTCTTCTCCTGCCCTGCTTTCTGTCATCCCTTGTCTTAGTTCTCGGATGTTTGTGTTTTTGTTGGTCAGAGGTTTAGAGCCTTACCAAAAGAAGAATCAGAGTTGTGATCTGATCTAATCATACGAATTGTTACTGTTTCCCACTGCCTGTCACAGTTGAGTTGGCAAGTTAGAAGATGACATTTGGGACCAGTGGGCATCTGGAAGGATGGTGGGGAAGCCACAATAGAAGAATTGCTGCCCTGATGCTGTTCAGCTGTCGGGGCCTTCTGAGCAGCAGCCTGTTCCTTCTTGCTCCCAGGGTTTCCTAACGTGGTTGGGGCTGGCTTTGTATACTCCAGTCGTGTTTCTTCTGTGGTGAAGACAGTTAGGAATAACTGTGGTTGTGTAGCATCTCCCAGAGTAAAGACTTCAATTAGGCCTCATTGACGAGGCCAGTGTCAGTGAGGAGAGAGGCTCCCCCTTGGCTCAGGAGGTTAAAACTCAGGCAGGGGCATGGATCAGACATGTGGCTAATTATTCTTTTAGCGCTTGGAGATTCTGAGAGGTCTGGATTACAGAGGGAATTAACAGATTAGCTGCTGCCAGAGCCATGAGCCCAGCCTCTGATTTTATTGTGGAGTATATGTCTGTCACCTCCTCTGAGGCAGCAGGTTGAGCTACTGTCTTCTGTTTGTCAGCAGTTCCTGACTTAAACCCTAAAGCTGCGGGTTTAAGTAGCTGCCAGGGAGGGTCACTAACGAGAGGGAGAGAGAGACAGTCAGGAGATAAAGAAAATATGGAAGGAATGCTAGTATTGAGAGAGAGAGAGAGAGAGAGAGAGAGTGTGTGTGTGTGTGTGTGTGTGTGTCTGTGTCTGTGTCTGTGTCTGTGTCTGTGTCTGTGTCCGTCCGTCCATATCTGCCAAAGAATAGCTCTTACCATGGTGGTTTCTTTCAGTGTAGCCAGAAGGAACTTAGGTTTAGGGAGTGAGGGGAGGGGGTGGTAGTATTAAATGTCTGATCATCATCATCCTCATCTTCTCCCCCGCCTTCCCCACTTTTCCTTTTCTCCTTTCCCCCTTTTATTTTGGGGAAGTTGGTTTGGAGCTGTTCTCATTGGTACTTAGGGGACTGTTCAGTCCATTTTACAGTCTCTCCAGCCCCCCAGATTCTCTTTAGCCCAAGGGGAAGGAATTTATAAAATAAAAGCTAATTGTGCTTATCATATTTTATATAAAATTAGCTCATTGGTTAAAAACAAGTGATTTCTAAGTGTCATGTGTTCTCAGGAAGAACAAAGAAGATAACTCCCCCTCCCCCACCCCGGCAGGGCTCAGGGGACTCTGGTTTGCTAGTCTCAGGGATGTGTGCTGCGCAGGCCCCGAGGATGACCTGGGCTGTCCTCAGCAATTCATACGCCCGAGCTCCTCGGGAGAAAATTTCAGATTGCACTTAGAATATTAACTGATAGCTGAATCCTGCTATGTATATATTAGAGATAAAAATTAAGTATGACTTCTTCGCAATGGCATAATACTATCAGTAACCAGCTAAAAGAAGTCTGTAGCTCTGATTCAAACTGCCCACCACAGGGTAATGCGTTGGGTTGTGTTGTGATGTGAGGTAGAACTGATGGAATCACATTTTTGGATGCTTACCCTTTTTGCCTATCAAGGTGTTTTACATGCATTATTTTATCTACATTGTAGCTCGGTTGAGAGAAGGAATATTATTCCCCTCAATCTCGGATGAGGAAAAGGGCCTCAATAAAATGACCTAGTAGGGAAGAGTAACACTTCTGATGGGGTTCCGTTTGCCTCTTCTCAGACTGCTTCTCCGAAGAGTGTCGCTCTGTGATCCAGGAGCAAAGCTGCGGCCCTGGGCCTGGCCATGTTTTCGCTCCTGGTGCGGGCGCTGCACCTACTTACTTAAGGAGTCTGCCAAAGGTAAGCTGCTGAGGGACCCTCTCCGGTGGGCTGCCCGGGTGCCCGGCTAGTCCAGGCAGGCTTCAGAATTCCATGTTGCTTTCTCTATATCATCTTTCTCTGGTTTTCTTTCTTCCCGATTTCCCTTCTTTGGCTCTCCGAAATAGTCCCAGCTCCTTTTGCAACCTCCAAGGCCCTTTCCTCTTTGAGGGACTCTTTCCACCTTTCTTTCTCCTTTGGTAGTTAGGATATATTTTTCTCTGTACCAATTTCTTTTTTTTTTTTTTCTTTTTTGGGCCACACCCAGCAATGCTCAGGGGTTTCTCCTGGCTCTGCACTCAGGAATTACTCCTGGCGGTGCTCGGGGGACCATATGGGATGCCGGGGATCGAACCTGGTCGGCATGGGCCAGCCGTGCAAGGCAAACGCCCACCCGCTGGGCTATCGTTCCGGCCCCTCTGTACCAATTTCTGCATGATCCCTCCAATTTACAAAAACAAAACAAGAGGCCTAGGTGATAGTACAGTGGGTAGGGCATTTGCCTTGCATGTACCTGACCCAGTTTCTCGAGCACTGCAGGAGTAATTCCTGAGTGCAGAGCCAGAAGTAACTCCTGAGCATTGCTGGGTGTGATGAAAAAGAAAAACAAACAAACAGAAAAGTGAGCTTCCTTTTTTTGTACATAACAGATGTTTGGGTTCTCCATGTCCCCTCCCCATGTCCTTCTATCCCCCTGATGGGTGCTGTGACCACTGTGTCCCAGCCATATTGGGGGTGGGTATTTTAACCTTTAGGTTCAGTGGTGTCCCACATCCTTTAAAGCTGGCGAGAATTCCAAGGCTGATTGCTGAGAAGTGCGAGGTAGGATTGAAGGTTCTCAGCTCCTCAGTCCTGGCGCATGTAAGGCCCCTCTGCAGTTCCCCTGCCACATCAGCTTTAGGAAAAGTGCCAATCTCTGGGGCACCTTTGTTTCTTGGAGGAAGGCTACGGACGGTTAGTTTCAAAGTTCCAAACATCATGTTAAGAACTCTTGAGGCTGGAGGTCACCTCGGGATAGAGTACTTCCCTTGTTCACTGCTGACCCAGGTTCCATCCTCAGCACCCCACATGCTCTCCTAAGCACTGCCAGGAGTAATCCAATAATCTGGAATCGTCTCCCATTTTCCTTTGTCCTTCATGACCTAGACTTTGGTTTTTAGATCACACCTGACATGCTGAGGGGCTCTGCCCAGGGCTCATTTCTGGTGGTGCTCAGGGAACCAGATATGCTGCTGAGGATGGAATTGGGGCTGGCCCATGAGATAAGCTCCTGACCTCCTGTGCTATCTCTTTGGCCTGACTTTGACATTTTTGAAGACTCTAGGCCATTTATTTTGCAGAAGGACCCTTAGTTTGGGCTTCTCTATTATTTCCTCCTGGTCAAACTCAGACTGTGTGCACAGATTGAAACTCTGGTGCTGTCTCACTGCTGGAGGAGAGCTAAAAGGGTGGGCTAGAGGCCAGAGGAACCGCTTCGGCCGGGCCACAGGTGAAGCGCTGACAGCTGTCTGCAGGAGCAAACGCAGTGCACTCGTTTTCTCTTTGTCCTGCTTTTCAGAATCCTCTTAGGTGCTGGCATTTGTCCTTCGCTTCTGGCCCAGCTTTCCTGTGGACTTAGCCTCCCTTCCCTAAGAGTTTGCTGCCGTCCCAGCGCCCCCAGGCTCACACAGGGGCCACAGCACACCTAGGCCCAGTTTTCACCCTTTGCCTCTGCAGCTCAGCTGTCCTCTCCTGACGATGAGGATGACCAAGATGACATCAAGGTGTCTTCCTTTGTCCCGGACCTGAAGGAGCTGCTCCCCAGTGTGAAAGTTTGGTCGGATTGGATGCTCGGCTACCCGGATACCTGGAATCCTCCACCCACAGCCCTGGATCTGCCCCCGCAGTGAGTCATCTTGCTCCTTCCTTTGCCGCTGCTGGCTGTAGCCCACCTGTGCCCTCCCAGCTCCCTAGTCCTCCTCTTGTTCTCTCTCGCCCACATTCTCCTCATTGGAACTTTTGGTTTCCCCTTCCTTGAACGATTCTCTTTCCCTGATGATTTCGGTTAGTTTTGTTTGTTCTCCTTCTCATCCATCAGCTTTTCTTACCCTCACCCCAGGGTTTGCTGTTTCATTTTTTCATCCTTAACTCTTGAGCTCTCATTGTCATTTCGTGTGTGAAGACTTCTCTCTCTCTCTCTGCATCTCTCCCTCGAGTCTAGGTGTCGGAGGGACTGGCCATTTCACGGTTTCTTGTCTAAATAGGGACCACACCCGGCAGTGCTCTGGTGAATCGTGGCACAGGGGTCAGGCTCAGAGCGTCGTGCTTGCTGCTTTGTGTTCTCTCACTTGAGTCAGGTCTCTGGCCCTTCTCTCCTTCCCTGTTCCTCTCAGGGTGTCTCGCGCTGCTCCTTGTGCCATCTCAGATGTCTCTTGCTTTCCTCTCAGGGTGTAGGGCGTGAGGAGAGTGTGAGGGTGAGTGCTGTTCATGTCATGGCCGGTCTCTAGCATCTCTTGCCGCCACCTACTGTCTCTCTTGGACTTCAGTGTCTGCCAGAACGTTTGTTGGTGTTCAGATGTGTGCAACTGTATAGATTTGTTTGTGTGTTTGTGTGCTTTCTTTCTTTATTAAAGTTGTGGTAAAATAAACTTTAGATTTATTTTATTTGGGTTGTTGGGCCGCACCTGGTGGTGCTCAGGGATCACTCCTGGCAGACCTCAGGACACATGGGGTGCGGGGATTAAACCCAGGTCAGTCACGTGCAAGGGCACGTGCCCTACCTGCTGTGCTATCACTCTGGCCCTAGCATAAAAATTTTGCCATACCATATTTTGCCATGTTCCTTTTATTTTTTATTGAGTCACAGTGAAGTACAAAGTTATTCACGACTGAGTTTCAGGCATGCGTTGGTCCAGCACTGTCCCTCCAGCAGCGCTCACTTCCCTCCCCAGTGTCCCAGGCTTCCCCCCCACCCCTGCCCCTGGGGAGATGGCTTTTCCCCCCTTTAAGGTGTTGTGGCTTACAGTGGTTGCTAGTTTATCACTTTAATGTTCCCTTCCCTGCCCTGTGACCTCCACCCCAGTGGCAAGCATCCTACTAGACAACCATTCTGATGTTCTTTGTTCCTGTTGTCTTTGGGCATTTGTTATCCTCTACTATGTTTCTTTATATCCTGAATATGAGAGGGATCACTCTGAGTCTGTTCTTCTTCCTCTAACTTCACCTAGCATGATCCTCTCCAGATCCATCCATATGCAAGGTAAATTTAATAACTTTACCTTTTATTAGGGCCGGGTAGTATTTAATTGTGTATGTGTACCATAGCTTCTTATCCAGTTATCTGTTCTTGGGTACTTGGGTTGTTTCTAGGTTTTGGCTATTGTGTGAATAGTGCTGCAGGGAACATAGGTTTTTTTTGGCCATGTCTTTTTAAAGACTTCTTAGGAGACCACTCTTAGCAATACTTAGCCAACTGGTTTGGACAGGTCAATTCTAGGACCTCGCTGTTTGGGAGGATCCCTGGCCATTCCTAGGGACCACCAGATTACATCTGGCATTACTTGAGGAGTCATGCAGTACTGGTATCAGACTTGAGGCTATCAGATTTGGGGTCAGATTCCTGAGCTCTTTCCCCATCTCTCAATTTAGCCTTTTTTAAATACAGTTCATCCTTAAGGCATATAAGAGATTTTTTGGGTCACTCTCCCTCCCAACCCCCCAGTTTTTGGGTCACACCCAGCCGTGCTTAGAGGTTACTCCTGACTCTGTGCTCAGGAATCACTCCTGGTGGTTCTTAGGGAACCATATGGCATGTCAGGGATCAAACCCAGGTTGACCACAGGCAAGACAACTGCTGTACCCTCTTTGGCCCCATAATGTAGGAGTTAGAGGTATAAATTCCCTGTTCTCTGCAGTGGACAATGTGTGTGTACCTTTAACTTCCACAAGATTTAACTACTGTTTCTCTGGGTACCTATGGGGGATTGATTGCAAGACATCCCTATGAATACCAAAAACCTCAGATGCCCAAGTTCCTTGCAGTTGGCCCTTCCTTTCTTCAGTTTTGCATTCATGAATTCAACTTTTGCAGTTGGTTGAATCCCTGAATATAGAATGCTGGTATAGGATAGAAATACACATGGTCCAAGTCTGGAGCAGGAGTGCAGCGGTAGGGCATTTCCTCACACCCTGTGAAAAACACCTATTTGATCCCCAGCTCCTTGAATGGTTCCCTGAGCACTATCAGGTGTGATCCCTGATCACAGAGGCAGGATTAAGCCCCTGAGCACTGCCAGGTATGGTCCCCAAACAAAAATTAGAAACACATGGGTGGGGGGGCAGAGCAATAGCACAGTGGGTAGGGGCATTGCCTTGCATGCGACCATCCTGGGTTCGATCCCTGGCATCCTATATGGTCCCCTGTGCACCATCAGGAGTAATTTCTGAGCGAAGATCTAGGAGTAACCCCTGAGCATTGCCGGGTGTGACCCAGAAAGACAAAAGACAAACAAAACAAACAAAAAACCATGGTCTCAAACAGTTCAGACCTGGTATGTTCAAGGTCAGTTATGTGCAATTCAGTGGCATGTGTGTGTGTGTGGTGTGTGGGGATTTAATCTAAGTTCTTTGGCATGCCAAAAGCATATATTTCCACGTGTATCTGTTTGCTCTGTCTTTGTGTGTGTGTGTGTGTGTGTGTGTGTGTGTGTGTCTGTGTCTGTGTCTGTGTGTGTCTGATGTACCATGAGTGTGTGGGTTATACCCATGCCTGGTTGTGTGTCAGTGTCACTCTGTGTCTGCTTTGTTCCTGGTCTTGTGCCTGTGTGTGACTGTGTCTAGTGGGAGCATGTTTGTTCGTGCTTCTCAGAAACTCTGTTCGTTGTCCTTGTCTGAGTCTGTGTCTGTATGTGGGACAGCCCGTGTCCATCTCCCTCTGACAGCCGCTGTCTGCCTGCCTTACCTGTTCCCTGCCTATTGCCCTCCCTCACTCTGTCCTTCTGCCTCCCTTTATCTGCTTCTGTTGTTTCTGTGTGTCTATGCCAGGGGTTACCAAACTGTGCTCCATGAACTAAAATAGTTTACATTTTTAATTTTTTTTAAATTAAAAGAACAGTGTTTCCAAACTTGTGAAAAATAATTAAATGAATGTCAAATTTCAGTGTGCATTAAATCATGCTGGAAAATAGCCATGTCTTTTGTTGACACTTTTTTTGTAATGGCTGTTTTCATACTATAGGAGGAAAGTTAAATAGTTGCAATAGATCAGCAAAGCCTAAAATATTTACTAGGCCATTACAGAAAAGATTTCCTACTCCTGATCTATAACCTTGTTCCCATATATTCCTTTTTTCCTGTTACTGTCTGCGTGTGTACATAATAGCGCCTTAATGTAGATGTGTGTGACACCTTTCATCTCTGGTCAACTCTGTTGATCTCTCTTCCCTCACTAGGTTTCTCTCTCTTATTCCTGTTTTCCCTCTCCTCCCGCTCCCTTCTTCTCCCTTCCCCTTTAATGTGATCTCTGGCAGGTGTAATGCACACAATTCATCCAGGCGTTCTGTTGTGTATGTCTTTGTGTTCATGTGCACATGCGTGTATTATTTATTTATTTACTTATTTATTTATTTATCTATTTATTTATTTATTTTGCTTTTTGTGTCACACCTGGTGATGCTCAGGGGTTACTCCTGGCTCTGCCATCAGGAATTACTCCTGGCAGTACTCAGGGGACCATTTGGTATGCCAGGGATATAACCTGGGTCTGTCACATGCAAGGCAAACACCCTACCCACTGGACTATTGCTCTGACCCCAACATGTGTTTGCATTTAAACACTCATCCATACCCAAATATATCATCTTATTTCTCCAGTGGCTTCTGTGGAAGGGGAAATGCTAGATCGTAGAGTATGAAGACCTCAGCTTCTACTAGTTTCTGGAGAATGGGTGTGTTTCTCCAGGCCTAGGGCCAGCCCTTGTGAATCTTTTAGATTTATAGGTGATCTGCAGAGGAGAGCCTGCAACAGAGCTCTCTGGGCATAAGTTGTAGATACTTCTGTAGAGAGTGTGTAGTCTTACCGTCCCTGCTTTCCTTCCTCAGATTTCTTATTCCTTATACCTCATTAAAGTACCCTCCATGGGGGCTGGGCGATAGCCCAGCGGGTAGGGCGTTTGCCTTGCACGCGGCTGGCCTATGCCGGCCTGGGTTCGATCCCCGGCATCCCATATGGTCCCCCGAGCACCGCCAGGAGTAATTCCTGAGTGCAGAGCCAGGAGTAACCCCTGAGCATCGCTGGGTGTGACCCAAAAAGCAAAAAATAAATAAATAAATAAATAAATAAATAAATAAATAAATAAATAAATAAAGTACCCTCCAAACTTTTAAGTTCCTTTGTTCCTTTCTTCACCATCCTTAGTGCTAAGTAAGTGTTACTCATGGCATTGAACAATTCCTGCATCCGTCCTATGAACTTGGGTTTCCAAATTAGCTGGGTTGCTGGGCAGCTGGAACACACAGATCTGTCCAGGGGTACAGTTGCTTCCCAGCTTATTCCCCAAAGAGTTAACATGTACAGCTCAGAGTTTTCAGGCTATTTGATGATGCTGGGTGGGAAGTGGGCAGTTTTGAAAAATAAATGATAGGGGTCAAAGCATAGTCCAGCGGGTAGGGTGTTTGCCTTGCGCGGCTGGCCCATGCCGCCCGGGTTCGATCCCGGCATCTCATATGGTCCCTCGAGCACCGCCAGGAGTAATTCCTGAGTGGAGAGCCACGGAGAAACCCCCTGAGCATTGCCGGGTGTGACCCAAAAAAGCAAAAAAAAAAAAAAAAAAAAAGATAAGGAGAGGGCTCAGCTCTCAGCTCTTCTGAAGCCACTGTTTCTGAGCACATGCAGGAGTCCAGAGCGTTTCTCCCTTCCTCTCAGGGGGTGAGGATGCAAACCATTTGTTACAGAGCTTGGCCTTCTCTGGCTTACCTCACAACCAGAGGTCCTTTACATATGGTCTACCCTGTTTGCCCACATCCTGGGACATAGGTCTGCTAACTCTCATCTGTGGCCCGCCCATCTCCCTTCATCCAGACTTTCACTCCCTTTGACTTTGTTTGGCTGAGGAAATGGAAAGCTCACACAGGAAGTGCTGGGCCTCATTTGCTTGAAGTGCTGAGTCTGTTTTCTCTTTGGATGCTGCAGCAAATGGCCCGTTGCCGGCTTATGTGAGCTGCTGCCCATCTTTGGGCAAGGGCTCAGTCTGCAGCTGGGCGTGGTCCAGGCTATGGCTATCTCAGCTGGGCTTCACCTCCTGGGCTACAGAGAGCAGAGGGGGTTGGGACACTTGAATGATGTTTGCTTATTAGCTTTGTCAAATTTTTTCTTCACAAGGAGAGTAACCCTCACCAAAATAATAACCTATCCATTCAACTAATTCCTGTAACTCTGGGCACTACTTGCTCTCTAATAAAGATGGTCTGCTCTAGAAAAATCAGTGTGGAGAATAGAGTCCCCTTTTGTGCTGTCTCTCTGCTGCTAGGATCAGCAGCTAGTTATTTCTGGAATGCAAGTTTAAACATAAAGAGGGGCCGTGCTGTTGTGGAGCCGGACCCCACTGTGGTTTGATAGCTCTACCACTGTTGGATAGAGGCATAAACCTAGCCCGACCACCCATAACCCTATAACCTTCAGACCCAGACACTGGGAAAGTAGAATAAAACTCTACCTTCCTTTTGCTTGCTTGTATAATAGTTACTGAGTAAATAATTATGGTTGAGAGGTTCACAAGGTAAGGTGATTCTTTGGATTTAGATGTTCCAACTTATATAAACCCACAGCCCCTTCCTTTCCCTACCTTTCCTTTCTTTTTCCCTTCTCTTTCTTTCCTTTCTTTCCTTTTTTTATCGGAGTCCAGGGCCTCACACTTGCTCCACTGCTGTGCTACACCCCTGGCCTGGAGCTTTTTAAAGCCAGAGGGAATAACATTCTCCAGATAGTTCTATGGATGTCAGAACAATAATCCCTCTGACACCCTTTGGGTCCCTTGTTCGGATCTTCATTTGGGGAGGGCTTAGGAATGCTCTCAGGAGACTCAGAAGGAAATGGCCAGTTTGCCTGGTTCAGTTATTTTTTTTCCAGAAACCCCCATTGTAAAATTTTTTTTCCTGACACATTTGCTCTCTTTTTTCATCCTTAATCTTGTTCCTTTCATTTTTTTCCTCTTTTGAAATTTGTACCCTCTTTCCTAGTACAGTTAAAGCATCTTTTGCTTCTCTAAATTCACCACCAGAATGCCAGAATTGTTGGATTTCTCTTTTCGTGTCCCTTTCTGATCAAATCTGTTCTCTGGCATTAACCATTTCAACATATATAAAATACTTACGATGATGGTTACAGAGCGTCCACTACACTGATGGGGTAAGGACAAGATTTCAGTGCCATTTGTGGTACTCAGTTGGTATCTCTGCTAGAGTTGGCATGTAATATGTTGGCTTCCCACTTGGGCCCATTTGGGACTGTAATAGGATGACCTTATATCCCAGGAGATACTGGTACAGAGGCCTTCAGAAGGGTGTGGAAAGTTGTCTTAGTCACTGTAGAAGATAATGGCAAGCACTTTGTCTATTTAGAACAGACCGCTGTGTTTGGAGGTCTGCTAGAGCTGGCTTGAGAGAAGAACACGGCTCCCAGGTTTTCCTTCAGGCTCGTCAGAAAGGAGAGGCAGCTGCTTCCCACTTTACCAAGTAACACAAGCAAAGCTGTGAATGTCCGGTGATGGAGAGGAACAGAGCAACAAGCTTCCAAAAGCCTGAGCAGAGTGACCCCTTGTATCCCAGGACCTTTGGGAGGTCCTTCCAGGACCCACTGCTAGGGCAGTGGGACAACCTACCTCATTTCATACTCTTCGCTGAAGCCAAAATTTCCCTCATCTTGATCTCTAGTTCTCAGTAAGTGAAAGAGTCAGGGGACTTTGAGAACATCCAAACCTAGCCCAGCTGTGGCAGTTGGTTTATTGCTTTCAGCTGGTACTTGAACCCAGGTCCTGGTCTTGGAGGTTTTCCCAGGTTTAATCCCCAGAGCTTTCTCTGCAGCTGTATGACACTGCGCTGACCCCGAATGAGGATAGGAAAATAGAACCAGTGCCAAGCCAGAGTCTCTTTTTCATTTGGAGTCTGGCTGTCTGCCCATGACCAGGGTTACATAATGGGAAACATAGCTGGGGCTCTGGAGAGCCCGCGTTTCACCAGGCTGCCCAGACCTTCGCATTCTGATGCTATATATCTTCCTAATTGTAGCTCGGATGCATTTATCACACTGTTGGATTGGAGTACTGCTTAAAAAAAATAAAAAAGAAGGCTCCAGAAATTCCTGGACTTGGTGCTTTTCCATAGTTTGTCTTGTATAGACTATAGAGCATGCTGTAAGTCTTATATGGAGCCCTCTGTGGTACTGTCACAGAGAGATGTTCACGGTTTGCGGTAAGCACATTTACTCAGGGAGCCTACATGTATTGAGTCTGTAGACAAGATAGAAAACCTGAACTTCAAAACACAGTCAGTTCACTCATCCTCACAGGGCAGCTTTGAAATAGAACTAACCCCAAGTCTAATCAGCACCCCTTCAAGGACGGCTTAATAATCTTCCCTAAAAGGGCATTTTAGGAGGTCACTAAGTAATGGTCCATCAGCACTTCCCTGAAGGGAAGTGGTGGTGACTGTGGGAAGCCCCTTTGCTCCCCTGGCTCCGCACCCCGTCTCCCTGGCTCCGGGTCTGGGGCGTCAGCACTGTAGCCTGGCACCAGGGGTTCCTCTTCCTTCAAGTGCTGAGTGTAGGGTGCACGTGATCTCTCCCACGATTGGAGCCGCTGTCCCCTCTTCAGTCCTCCCACAGGACTCCTTGTGAGAGGAAGGGGTGTTGGCCTAAGACTTTAGTCTGACCCCAGCAGGGTACAACTGACCCCAGGGAGAGTACTTTCCAGCTCCGGGCTGAGGTTATTTGGGTCCAGTGTGTGCTAAACTAAGATGATGTGTTGGAGTGGTTACAACTGAGAATTTAGAGAGCCAGGAACCGTGAGAATCCGCACCAGGGAGGCCACGGAGGGCTCCACTCATGCTGTGGAGATGTTGCGGTCCCCTCGGGGGCTGCTCTTTCCCAGAGTACTGATGGGTTTACCATACTGTAGCGATACGACAGAGGGTATCCATAGGAATAGAGCTCGAGAGAAATGAAATCCAGTGGGGCACTGACCTAGAATGATGTTGAGAGAGGCATAGTAGAGGTGCTCCAGGACTTGGAAAATCCTGGAATGAGGTTACTGTGACCTGTTCTGGCAGTAGAGCTCCAGCTGTACTGCTTAGTACATGGAGAAGTTTATATTCTTGGAATAGTGCAGAAAGACTGAGCTTCAGAATTTGATTTGCCCTGTTGGGTAGAATTCATTTAAGTTAGGCACTCTTTCAAGATCCCATGTTGACTTGTTTGTATAAACTAGAAAGGCAGAAGGGATCATCTTTAACTGAGTTTTATATCTTTAGTTGCCATTTAATAAGCAGTTGTTATTTTTGGAGAATGGTTTCTTGCTGCCCATGTCTTAACTCCAATAACAACAGTCTCTGACACCTTTATCTCTTCTTTGTATCATGGTGGAATCTGGAAGATTCTCTGTAGTTCCTAAGTGTTCAAAAGAGCTACAAAGATTTCTGCCTCTCCCACCTCCTCCCCCTCCCAATCACTACCTCATTTCAGGACGTTTTGAGCTATCTAGCATGAGGTACCAGCAGAACCAGATCCTCCATCCTCTGAAAACAGATTTGGCATCACATCTTAGCTTTCCAAGGACAAGGATTTTAAGACCAGATTCTGTTTTTTTGTTTATTTGGGGCCACACCCAGCAATGCTCAGGATTTATTCCTGCCTCTGTGTTTAGGGGTCACTCTTGGTGGGACTCATGGACTGTAAGCATTGCAGGAGATCCAGCCCAGGTCTGTCACATGCAAGGCACCTTCATTCCTGTGCCTTCTCTCCGTCTGAAGCAAGAAAGTCCGTCTGTCCGTCCTTCCGTCCTTCCTTCCTTCCTTCCTTCCTTCCTTCCTTCCTTCCTTCCTTCCTTCCTTCCTTCCTTCCTTCCTTCCTTCCTTCCTTCCTTCTGTCCTTCCTTCCGTCCTTCCTTCCTTCCTTCCTTCCTTCCTTCCTTCCTTCCTTCCTTCCTTCCTTCCTTCCTTCCTTCCTTCCTTCCTTCCTTCCTTCCTTCCTTCCTTCCTTCCTTCCTTCCTTCCTTCCTTCCTTCCTTCCTCCCTCCCTCCCTCCTCCCTCCCTCTCTCCCTCCCTCCCTCTCTTCCTCCCTCCCTCCCTCCTTCCCGGTGCTGGGGGAAGGTGGCGCACCTGGTGATGCTCATAACCAGGACTTACTCCTAGTTCTGCACTCAGGGATCACTCCTGGAGGTGCTCAGGGGACTGTATAGGGTGGGGGTTGAACCAGGCCGGCTGCATGCAAGGCTACCCACTATACTATCGATCCAGTCCCAGAATTATTCTTTTTACCTTCAACTGATATACTGGATTTGGGTTCATGTCTGCTGTAAGCTCTTCACCTCGTGTCACGGAGTCTCACATTGGCTATGACTCCTATGTGGATAGTTGCAGGCTAGAATATAATGGCCCATCAGCAGACATGTTTTAAGAGATGCAGTGTTCTCTTTTGTGAAGAGAACACTGCATCTCTAAAAAGCTTTTCTCTTGTATGGTCTTTTGACTATGTGTGTAGTCCATGGATTTCTATTTTCAGCTTCCTTATGCTTAGTTTCTCTTCATCTTGGCCATATTTCCAGAGCTCTTCACCCCAGGAACCAAAAGACCCAACTCATTTTCCATCTGTACTACTTCTCTGATCTTCTATAACTCCAAAACACAATGCAGGGCTTCTTCTCACTCAACTCTTTCCGGGTT
The DNA here is from genome assembly GCA_021461705.1 of Cryptotis parvus. NCBI lineage: Eukaryota > Metazoa > Chordata > Mammalia > Eulipotyphla > Soricidae > Cryptotis > Cryptotis parvus. Next base: position 33,027 of record JAJIBD010010987.1, read on the forward strand.
TGTTCTGCAGCTGTGGAGTTTGAATGTTAGTGTTTAAACAAGCTGGTATTACACAGGAAATGGCCACCTCCACAGGCCCCTGCAGTCTTGTAACATGGGGTCATTGTACTTGATATTAATCACCAGTCAGACTATTCCCCAGTAAAAATACGAAGGGGTGAGTGAGGACTTGGTCCTCCAAAGATTTGCCAGATAAATGGCCGAGCTCTGGTAGGACCTTAGCACTCTTTCCAAACCGGCCCCCCCCCTGGGTCCCGCCCACATGGAACTTGCAGAGAAGGATCCTACCTGACCTCTTCCCTATAAAGCTGCCTTTCTCTCTAAGTTCTAGGAAGTGTGGTATAACTTGCTTCACATATCTCATACTTGAATCTTTGGAACATGTTGTAATTGAATAACATCTTGTATGAGAAACACAAAAATTGTAGAAACACAGAAACCTACTAGTTTGCCTAAGATTAGGGTTTCTCAGTTCCAGAGACCGAGCTGCTTTTCTATTGCTGTTTGCAGAACTAACCCCTTCCTAAAGGGTTAATCTGATTCCCCAAGTCAATATCCCCCAAACAACCAGCCAAGAGTGTGTGTTGGTTCATTTCTGTGAAATGTGTTTCCCCAGTCACCTGGGCTGGCCTGGGCTGCATTGTATCGGCCAGCAGCTGCACTGCACTCAAACTGACAGCTACATTAAACCTTGGAATTCTGAGGCAATAAAAAGTAAATTAACTCTTATTTTTTTCTTTCCTGGTAGAGTAAGTGAATGCATGTCTGTGGGGAAGTGAGCAAGCCTTGGTCCTGAATGCGTTCTTCCAACTAGCCCACTCCTGTTTGTTCCAAACTAAGATCTGGTGATCACACTCTAGCCAGGACTCTGCTTTCCTGGTGTGTGGTTCTGTGGGCTGGGCCGCTGGGTAACCTCTGATTTCTGTACTCAGCCGCCGTGGCTGCTGAGAGCCCACCCTTCCAAAAGCCAAAAATGTTTTCGCTGCGCAGTTTCATATTCTCTGGCTGCTTTGTGTCTGCTTGTTGAAAAGCACACCCCTAATTTTATTGGACTCAGGAAGACCCCAAGACATGCCTTGGGACCAAAACAAGCGCATTGTGCTCTCGAAAGGTCCACTCTGGACTAAGGGTGTTAGAGAGTGTCTGAAAAACTTTTCAGGTGGTCATTTTCCAAGCACCTCCATAGATTGGGAGCTCTTAAAACTCAGAGCCATCAGAATTTGACTTCGTCTTCTTTCTCCACCCATACCCTCCTCCTTACTCCTTCAGGACCCAAGGACTGTGGGTTGAAGGTTGGTGAAAGTTGATCCTTATCCTACTAGGATAAGGAACTACAGTGAAAAAAACTTAAGTTTGTTCCCTTCTACTCAGACAAGAAACTCTAAGTACACCCACAGAACTGAGTTTTCAGCCTGGAGGTCTGATTGAGGTAAGCAGGTGTGATGTATTAACCAAGTTTCAGGAATCACCTCATCCTTTTGAAGTATCTTAACTTTTGAGTTCAAGCATCTCACCCTTCTTTACCTCTCCACTCCCAACCCCTCTTAGTTTCCTAACACTCTGATATCTCACATCCTACTGGAGAGTTGCCATGTAGCCCATGGTACTGGGTTAGTTGTGTTCATGTCCATGGTGTCGGTAAGAGATGATGATGAATTGTGAAGGGAGCATGGGCAAATCAATGCCACTATCACACCAGAAGAAAAGGAGCTAACTCAGATTCAGAGTTCAAATGACCATTTGAAAGAAATCCGAGCAGAAATCACCCTTTGTTGAAGTATTTGGTGTATTCCCTTGGTTCTGCTTGGTCTAGCTTGGCCCTTGGTCCGTTTTATTTTTCTGAGTTGAGAACTCAGGACACTTCCTATGTCTTCTGGCATTGGCTGCTGTTGTACTGATCAGCCCTGAGGTAAGAACTCTCCTCTAATTCACTTTTGCATTGAGTCTTAAGGTTTTGGCACAAGGTGGGTGGTAATGGGCAAAAAGGCAGATGTGGGCAGGGGTCCCTAGTGGTGGCCAGTAATCTCTGGGAGGAGTCAGTTTTGGTTTATCTGAGCCTTAGGGAACAGGAGAGCTGGTAATGAGAACCACATGGTACCACATATTTTTTCGTCTTGGATCCAAGATGGTAGGGGGTGGGAGGATGAGAGAGGGAAGTGGGGCCTCCCACTGTGGCGGCCGTGGGTAATTTTCTGCCGCCTCTCCCTGGCTTGGGATGCTGCTCCCCACACCCCCCCAACCCCCAGCTATGTCCTGCAACAGCCTTGACCTGCACAGCACCAACCAAGGCCTCCAAGCCAAGAATTCAGCTGGGAGACTTTTCACCTTCTTCCTTCTCACTGTCGTCTTTCCTGTTTATTTTCCAAATTGCTGCTCTGCAGCCGAGCAGTGCCTGTTGGCCAGAGCTCCCCAGCGCTGTGGGATTGAACTCAGGCAGTGGGCTCAAGTGGCCAGCAGGGCACTGGGGGAGGAAGCGGGGAGCTGGAAGAGCCTCCCCTGAGCGTCTCCCATGGGCAGCGCTAACCTCGGAGGCGGCCCTGAGCAGCCCTATCACATCCGGTGCTTGTCTCTGCAGCCGGGCCTGGAGGATAAACTATCAGAGCTGTGGGGCAGTGCATCATTCCTCTTATTATTTTCTTCTCTGCAGATGGGGTCGTGGAAAGTTCAGTTCCTTTTTAACCCTCAAAGTTCTGTTTATTCTACAGCTGGTAGCCTGAATGCCGTGTTTCCCATTACATCACAAAGGGGCTCAGGCAGATCTCTGCACAGAAACGTGTTGCAACTATTTATTTTTTTCCATATTTAAACATTTTTGACAGCCAAACCCAGCTGAGCCAAAAGATGGAGCTTTGTGAATGAGTCTGGTTGTTGGTGTCTGTGCAGAGAGACTTTAGCAAACTCTTGTCCCTCTGTCCGCCCGGTGATTCTTCTAGAACATGTGCGTTTTCCTAGGCAAAGCCTGTGAAGTGAGTGACTTCTGCTGTACACATGTGTTGATTATGTGCCGTGGTGTGATTAATGGGGCAGTGTTCTGCCTGGTTCCCAGGACACTCTTGAAAACAAGATGTTTTATTTCATTGCCTTTTCCTAGTGCCTTGATTACGGTAAATAAACTAGTACAAGCTCCTCTCACCTGGGTCCAGTCAAGGCACCCACACTTCAGTTCACTTTCTCCCCTTGCATCACCTTCGGTAGCATGTTCCTTGAATGCCCTCTTTCCTGCTATCTCTCAAAGGTGTCTAGCCTCCAGGGAAACAAATTACTAAGGTCTGGGGCCCCTCCAAGGCATAGTTGGCTCATGCGCAGTAGCTCTTCTGGGAAGAGTCCCAGGATGTCATTCACTGGTATGGCTCTCTTTGCTTTTTCCCCTGCCACGCCCTTCTTGAACCTAATTAGAAAGTGTCTCTTTGTAATTCTCCTATGTATTTGACTCCTGGAATACAGCTTAACATCCATAGGTTACTTCTTGCCCCAGACTTCCACTTCTTCCTCTGGAGAAAAAACCAAGCTTGTAGACTTGGCAGACCCTGGTTCTGACCACAGTTTGGCTATTTGAGCTGTGCCTTGGGCAGGCAAAAAGAAAACTGTGAGTTTCTTTAGCTTCCACCAAAGCAGGGACCTGAATAACCAAATAGATTTTTAATTAATATTTTATTATACCACCGTGAGATATACACTTACAAAGTTGTTCAACCAAATAGATTTTTGACAGATGATGCTGACAAGAGAAATGAACCTTTAAAAAAATATTTTTTTGTTCTAGAGTTTGAACTGGGCATAGCCAGAATGTGTTTTCCTGGTTTCTTCCCTAGTTTAGTTAGGTTCTGGTATAAGCAGCCAGGATGACCAAACATCCTAGTTAGTTGGGGATGCGGGGTTTTTTGGAAATGTGGACCTTTTCTTTACTAAAGCGAGGACAGTCTTAGGCAAATGAGAATGGTTAAGATGTTCTTTTATCCAACCTTTGAGAGCTGAGGGCAAGGAGGGAGTGAAATGGCCAAGACAATACTGATACTGATTCATCTGCTAAAATGCATGAAACTTCACCTTCCTGGGAGGATCTTTTTTTTTGCTTTGTTTTGTTTTTGTTTTTGTTCCTTTTGGGTCACATCCGACGATGCTCAGGAGTTACTCCTGGCTCTGCACTGAGGAATTACTCGGGCGCTCGGGGGACCATATGGGATGCCGGGATTGAACCTAGTTGGCCAGGTGCAAGGCAGGTGCCCTTCCCACTGTCCTATTGCTCCGGCCCCCGTGAGGATCTTGACTGGACAGGAATAAAGGTTTTGTTGTGCGTGTGTTTGTTTGCCTGCTTCTTCCTATAGGAAGAGATTTAAGACATTGTGTATATATTGGGGCGGGGGGCCAGAACTCTCAGGTTCTTCAGGAGGTAGACAGATTGGTTCTCTAGCTGTGTGGCACTTACTTGGCTGAATGGCAGCAGGAGATTCTGGGAGCTGCCTTAGGCGCTGGGTGTCTATAGAACGTTTGAGAAAGTGTCTCAGGCACACTGTCTGGAAAGGTGACAGAGCCTGCATTAGGAAACTGATTGTCTAAGTTCTAAATGCTTTTTCCTTTCTGGTTAGGATTAAAAATTCCTTCTAATCAATTTCAACGTTTCTTTAAAATGGGGAAAGCACACACCAGCTCGCCATAAGGGAAATTTTGTATGTAGTTTTGGGGTAAGATTTCTTGGCAGATGCCAACAGTAAATTTTGTCACAAGTCTCACCCTTGGCATAGGTGTTTAGAGTACTTAAACCGGTCCTCTCTTTTTGTTTGTTCGGTTTGATTTTGGGGTCACACCTGGTAGCACTGTAGGCTTACTCCTTGCTCTGTGCTCAGAGATCACGCCTGGTGGTCTTGGGGGGATCAAATGTGGTGCTGAGGATCTGACTTAGGGTTGGCAGCATGCAAGGCCAGGTGCGTTAACCCGGAGAATGTCTCCCAGACCCTGCCCGTCCCCATTTAGAGGTGCTCATCTTTCCTTTGTCCCTCACAGGGTTGCTGTGGACGTGTGGTCTATGCTGGCTGATTTCTGTAACATACTGACTGCCGTGAACCAGTCCGAGGTGCCACTGTACAAGGACTCGGATGATGACCTCACTCTTCTCACTCTGGAGGAGGATCGGCTTCTCTCAGGCTTTGTCCCTTGCTGGCTGCCCCCAGGACCCCCTGCTACGTGGAGAAAACCTCGGATAAGGTCAGCTCCAGGCCAAACATCCCTCCCCATTCACCCCTCCTCTTAATTCTCCAGACTTTTTTATTCTTGGGAAGTTTTCTGTGCAAACGGAACATGATTAAGTCATTGAGAAGGGTGTTAAGGGAAAATATCGACCTTTTAGCCGTTGACATCCAGCTCTGTGTCCTGAAAAAAAAAAAAAAAAGCCCTCTCGACTTCCTTTGGTGTGTGTGTGCTCGCTGGCATGTTGTATATACGATCATTTCCTCACTTGTTTAAATAGTGCAGCTTGTGTTGGCAGTGCTCTCACTCAGCTCCAAATGGTTTGCATCATGCTTAAAGCACCCTCCTTCCTCCCCCTCTCCTCCTTCCCCCAGCCACAAAACTCTGCACTAGGAAAACAGCCAGGACTTTTTCCCTTCTCTAAGGAGGAGAGTGATAAATAGGTGACTAGAGAGAAGCAGACACCATGTGTTAACTTACAAAAAAGCTTTTAGGAATATGAAGCATTCCCCACTGCCTGGTTTCTATTTTTTTCTTTCTCTAAGGATATATTTTAACCTGAACTTTTTTTTCTTGTCTGTCTGTTTATAGAAAACAAAGCTCATTGCCTGTTGCCCTGGTAGGGACTATGGAACTCATAGCCTCTACTTAATAGTTGGATCTTCAACCAGGTGTGGAAAGTAGGGTCCCTTCTGCTTCACATTCCTGTGTAATGGTTGATCAGCTGGGGAAGCAGCACCCATAGACCCTGGGAGCAGAGTTTCCTGCTCTGGCCCAGGGAACCCCTGGGATTGACCTCTCTGCAGACTTATTAGCATTGTGTCCCATGGGGAAGGGCCTTTGGGGACGAATCTACAAATGGCTTCTCAGGAGGAAGTGATTTGACCTAGATGAAGAATTTAGAGAGACAGAGGTTGGTCTTGGTAGTTTTTTGGTTTGGGGTTTTTTGTTTGTTTTTTAAGACAAATGGTACAATTAGACTTAAGATGCAATTTGATTTTTAAAACTTTTTCTTGGGGCTGGAACGATAGTACTGCAGGGAGAGTGTTTGCCTTGCATGCAGCCAACCTGGGTTAGATCCTTGGCATTCCACGTGGTCCCCTGAGGGCCCCAGATGTAACTCCTGAGTTTGGGCGGAGCCAGGAGTAAACCCTGAGCATCAAAGGTTGTGACCAAAAAAAAGAAAAAAAGAAAGCAAAAAAAAAGTAGAATTTGTTTCTTGGTAGGAAAAAATTATATAGCACATAAACAGGTAGAAAAAAGAAAAACTTAACCATATTCCTTCTACCCAGAGGTAGCAGCACTTACTTTGCTACTAATATATAATCATATTTAGCTTTTAAGATATGCACATATAGCACTTTCATAACAAAATTGGACTCATTTATACAATTGGTAATCCCCTCTTTTCATTTAATGTGTTTTGAAAGTGCCAGGGACTGAACCCAGAAGCTCATTACATGTGAAGCATGCACTGTACTACTGAGCTACGTCCCCATCTTCGCTCACTATTTTTTTAATTGCTATTTCTAATACAGTCTAACATGGAATCATTTTTAGTGATAACAATACTCTCGTGCATGTCAAGATTTCTTTAACCAGTCTTTGCTTTATTGAACCGAAGGACTGTTCTCAACATTTAATTGAATAAAATTCTCACACTACCATTTTAAACAGTAAATTGATTGCTTACAGCCAGCTTTTTACTTTTTGCTTAAATTTCTGTAAACAGATAGTGGTTATAGACATTGACATATATAAAATAACGTCCCCACTATGTATGATTTTAATGACTAATGGATCTTTGTACTGTGAGAGCTTCTCTTTTCCAAGAGGAATGTTCATTTATTGCTGTTTCAGTGAAAATTTGGAATAGCGTCTTGCTCTTCTCATCTCATAAGGGGATAATATTGAGAAGTTGTAGTGCGTGAAAATGAGGACAACTTAAGTTTACATTTTTGGAAGACGCTGAGTTGGAAGAAAAGTGGAATAAATAACAATGACTTAGGCCAGAGATTCTTACTCTTCTTCTTTCGTGGTCTTAAGGTTGTTTCAACGTCAATGATTCTTGTGATTTTTGGGTCAGCTGTGCAGAAGGTTTTTCGTACTTAGCTTCATACCTAACTAACTTCATATTTCCTGTGCTTTCTCTTTTCCCCAGTTCTCCCAACTTTGATGATAGTATGTAATACACATATAGTATGTGCAAGTGATATGGTGTGTATCATATGCTTTGTGGGTATATATCCACAGGGACAGTTGCAGCTTACTTAGACTTAGGTAGATCTCCATTTCAAGGAGATCTACCTTAAACCTATTCTTTCTTTAGCCATCCCATATTAGTAAATGACATATTTGACTTTCGAGTTGCCTGTCTCAAAATTCTTGTTTTTTTTTTTTTTTGTTTTGGGGCCACACCTGATGGTGCTCAGGGGTTACTCCCTCACTCTACACTCAGGAGTCTATGTGGGATGCCAGGATCGAACCCAGGTCAACTAAATGCAAAATAAAAGCCTTACTTGCTGTGCTCTCTCTCCAGCCCTCAAAATTCTTGGTTATTCTTGACTCCTTTTTTTCTTCCTTCCTCAACATTTAATCCATCTACTATTCATAATTTTTTTTCACTTCAAAATTAGTACAGCTATAATTCATTCTGATCACTAAAGCTTTTTTTTGATATTTTGAAATTTTCTATATGGAAATTCCTTTGAGCTGATTTCTGTAGTTCCTCTCCCCCCCTACACCAGTCTACTTTAGCAGAGCACCTGAAGTGGTTGTGGAGACACCAGGGCGTAACTGGCAGTGCTCAGGGACTACCCCTGGTTTGGTGCTGTAGAGTTGTTCCTGGGACTCCTGAATGCAGAGCATGGGCCGAAGCCAATTCAGCTAGTTCCTGGAGTGATTTTTCTTAATTGACCTTTTTTTGGGGGGTGTGGGGGGTGGGGAAGGGCGGGGTATGGCACACCTGGTAGTGCTCAGGGGCTGATAGCTTTGTGCTCGGTCACTCCTGGTGGGAAGTGGGGGAACCAACCATGTGTGCTGGGATTAAACCATGGTTGGACACATGCAAGCCAAGTACCTTAACTCCTATCTCTCTGGCACCTGGAATGATATTTTTGAAAAATCAGTAAGATCGTGTCACTTCTCTATTTCTAAATAGAACCATCATTAATTGCTCTTCTCATTTAGAATATAAACCAAAGTTACTTGGGTCGTTTTTGTTTGTTTGTTTGGTTGGTTTGGCTCCACACCCAACTGTGCTCAGGGCTTTCTCCTAGCTCTGTTCTCAGAGGTCACTCATGATGAGCTTGGAAAACCGTTTGTAGTGCTGGGTATCACATCCCAATCCACTGCATGCAAGTACTGTCTTAACCACTATTTTCTCTCTCTCTCTCTCTCTCTCTCTCTCTCTCTCTCTCTCTCTCTGCTCTCTCTCTCTCTCTCTCTCTCTCTCTCTCTCTCTCTCTTTCTCCTGTAAACCAAGTTTTAACAATAGCCTGCAGTGCTCTCTCTCAGTGATATGATATCATCTTAACTCTTTGATCTTACTTCCTAGTGTTCTTTTTCTTACCCATTTTGCTTAACTCTCATTGGAATATCTTTGCTGTTCAACAAATAAACTAAGGACTCATGCTTAAGAGTTTTCACATTTGCTCTCCCTCTTTGTTAACTTTACTTAAATACCGTGATTCTCAAAATTGTTTACAATACAGTTGTTTTACAATATTCCGACACCAGTCCCACCACCAATGTTCCCTTATCACCACCAAAGTCCCTAATTTCCCATCCATCCCCCAGCTCTGCTCCCTTAGCAGGCATTAATTAATTTACTTTATATTGCTTATTACAACATATATCTTGTAATGGTGTTGCTAAAGTCATGACCTTTTTACAAAGCTGTTATGTGCAAATTGAGCCATCTGTATTATTGCTTTCACTGTACATTTAAATATTGAATTTATTGGACTTAGTGGGCTTTTCAGTTTTTTAACATAGTAGTTAATGTTAATTTGTGACAGACATTCAATATTCAGCCCCAATCCCACCACTGCTGCAACTTCCCACCACCATTATCACCAGTCTTCCCAAGCCTGCCTCTGTAGCAGACCCAACTTTTATTTTATATTGCATGTTATAGATAATTTGCTAAAAATGATCAAGAACTATTTTTTTTTTATTTTTTTGGGTCACACATTTTTTTTTTTGGGTCACACCCGGCAATGCTCAGGGGTTACTCCTGGTTCTGCACTCAGGAATTACTCCTGGCGGTGCTCAGGGGACCATATGGGATGCCGGGATTGAACCCGGGCGGCAGAGGCCGGCCGCATGCAAGGCAAACGCCCTACCCGCTGGGCTATCGCTCCGGCCCCTGGGTCACACATTTAACGATTTTACATCTGCTAAGTGTGGTGTGCTAGTAGGTATTTCAGTATTGTACTGTTTGAGATAGAGCTTTTGTGGCTGCACGCTTCAGGAATTCCAAAATCTTTAACAGGGTCATAAAGTTGGAGTTCAATTTTTTAACTGAGTGGTGGCTTTGGGGCATGGGTGTGACTTCCAGGCCTTCCGAACAACAGGGAGATGGGGTGGGGAGAGGTAGCCCATCCCCAACTCTGTGAAAGCCTAGAGATTTTAGTCACAAAGCCCATTAACCAGAGTTTTTCAGTGGATTAATTTCTGGGTGGAGCAGTGGAGTCTGGCCTTGAAAATGGCAGTGATTTTTTTTTTTTTTTTTTTTTTTTGGGTCACACCCGGCAATGCTCAGGGGTTACTCCTGGCTCTGCACTCAGGAATTACTCCTGGCGGTGCTCGGGGACCATATGGGATGCCGGGGATCGAACCCGGGCCGGCATGGGCCGGCTGCGTGCAAGGCAAGCGCCTTACCCGCTGGGCTATTGCTCCGGGCCCGAAAATGGCAGTGATTATGGAGGCGTGGAGGTTTTCAACTGCTGGAACTCTGTTGGGATGGGCCTGGGAATCACCTGTCCCCCTCCAGGGTGCCCCAGTGGACTTGCCCCAGTGGACAAGGACCGGAAGTATCTCTGCCACTTGTTGATTTCTTTCGAGTCTCTGGATCATGGCTGATGGATGAGATTACTTCATTTGCTCCCTTCTTGACCTGAAACCCCAGATCCCTGTGTCACCATCTTATTCCCTTCTAAATGTCACCTTGTTAGCCATTCCCTAGCTTTCTGCATAAAATGATACCCACATTTCTTTCCCTTTGCTCTGCTTTACTCTTTATGACCAATGTCCCTCACTTCCTCCCAGCGCCCCCATTCTGCCTCCATGGAGAGTTCTTTATCTCTTTTCTCTTTCTTTCTTTCTCTCTTCCTTCTCTTACACCCTGTGGCTTGCAATACATACACTCAGAGGTTATCATGTGTATCTTTTTTACCTGTATTCAATACTCAGTTCTTGGCTAGTATCATCACTTACAACAATTGTGAGCACACTGTTCCCTTCTCTGTTCCCCTGAACCTTCAACTCCCAGACACTTGTGGTAGATTCCTTTTCTTTTCTTTTCTTTTTCTTTTTTGGGTCACACCCAGCGATGCTCAGGGGTTACTCCTGGCTCTGCACTCAGGAATTACTCCTGGCGGTGCTCAGGGGACCATATGGGATGCCGGGGATCGAACTGAGGCCAGCCACGGGCCAGCAGCGTGCAAGGCAAACGCCCTACCCGCTGGGCTATCGCTCTGGCCCCAGATTCCATTTTTAAGTAATTCATTATACCACCGTGAGATATACAATTACAAAGATGTTCATATTTGGGTTTTGGTCATACAGTGTCCCAGCACCCATCCCATCACCAGTGCTCATCTCCCACCACTAACGTCCCGGTTCCCTCCCTCCTTCCCCAGCCTGCCTCCATGGCAGGTTCTTTATTTCTTTCCCTTTCTCTCTCTTTTTTTCCTTCCCTTCCAGGTTGTGGATTACAGAAGATACTTTAAAGGGTTGTCATGTGTATCTTTTTCCTATATTTAATGCTCAGTTCTAGGTTGGTATTAGTACTTTTCGACAATTGTTAGCAACACTTCCATTTTCTGTCTTACATAGCTTCTGACTCCCCCACGTTTGTGATAATTTAAAGCATGGGCATTTAGAGTAGTGTTTTTTTTTTTCTTTTTGGGTCACACCTGGCGACGCTCAGGGGTTACTTCTGGCTCTGCACTCAGGAATTACTCCTGGCGGTGCTCGGGGACCATATGGGATGCCGGGGATCGAACCTGGGCCAGCATGGGCTGGCCGCATGCAAGGCAAACGCCCTACCCGCTGGGCTATCGCTCTGGCCCCTAGAGTAGTGTTTTTTCCGCTAATTCTATTATCCAAGTACACTGGTTTTTTTTGCTTTTTTTTTTTTTTTGCTTTTGGGTCAAACCGGCGTGCTCAGGGGTTTCTCCGGCTCTGCACTCAGGAATCACTCCTGGCCATGCTCGGGGACCATATGGGATGCCGGGGATAGACCCTGGGCGGCATGGGCCGGCCACGCAAGGCAAACGCCCTCCCGCTGGGCTATCGCCCGGCCCCTTTTGTTGCAATTTAATGTGTACACCCTTTGGTGTACAGGCTCTCCCCTGTGCCCAGCCGCTCACGAGGCACCCAGGAGGGACAGCGGGATCTAGCCCTGGCCTGCCACCCCAGCAGAGCCTCACAAGTGCCAGACGACCCCCTACCACTCCATGGCGACTGCCATTTTCCACATCTGGACTTCCCTCTCATCAGAACTCCACCCAGCAGAAGAGCCTGTCACAGCCTGGCTCGCGCAGCTGCAAGCGGCACGTGGTTCATCAATAAATGCTGGAAATCAGAGGTGACTACAAGAGTATGCCACCCACACGGCAGAGCCTGGCAAGCTACCCGTGTTGTATATGATATGCCAAATGCCAGTAACAATTATAGACCTCATTCCCATGACCTGATGGAATGGTTTGAGGCTCTTTATGATCCTGGAGCAAACATCTGCCCTTGGACTCTACTAGCATGAGACAGGACATATGGAGATGTTACTGGTGCCCGCTCGAAAAAATCGATGATGAACAGGAAGACAGTGAATAGACAGTGACAGTGATAGGAAAAAATAGCATCTGAATGTTTTAGTATATTCTACCTAGACTTTGTAATTCCATATATCATTAAGCCCTCACTGTAAGACTGCCAAGTTGTATTAGAATCTTTATTTTATAAAATAGGTCACTGAAACTTAAGAGAAGAGTAAAGAATGATGATAACCCATATGGGTCATTCCGTTGACTGACCTAGAAGATTAGTGTGAATGCGTTAGATATAATCTTAATAAATTCTTGAACTTTCAGAAACTTGAGAAAGATAGTCATTTTCTCCCAATTTCTAGTATTCTCTAAGAAAGTAAAAAGAGGGGCCAGAGTGATAGTACAGTGGGTGGGGCACTTGCCATACATGCAACTGTCTTACGTTCAACCCCTGGTATCCTGTATGGCTCCCTGAGCATGGCTAGGAGTAATTCCATAAGCAGTTTCATTGCTGATAGTGATTAACCAGACATTTGGTTCAGCCTTGAAGATCATTCTGCACATATACTGAGTATGTCTATATTACGCTGTCACACACACAATGTAAAAGATCCAGCTATATAAATCAAATACCTTTTAGTTTGTGACAGTATTTGCATATTTTAAAGATGTGAGAAGCAGAAATTAAAGATGTGAGAAGCAATTAGAACCTATAATAAAAGAGGAGAGGAGCTCTGGAAATTTTGTTGAGCTGGTAGTATTTTAATGAACATACTGCTTCAAGAATGTTGATTTCTATTAATATGTCACTATATTATGACTGGAACTATAGTAGGTAAGGTGCTTGCCTTGCATGTAGCCTGCCCAGGTTTGATTCTCAGCACCCTGTACGGTCCCTCAGGCCCTGCCAAAAAGATCCCTGAGTGCAGAGCTAGGCGTAAGCTCTGAGCACTGCCAGGTGTGGTCCCAAAGCCCTCAAATAAAACCCATATCATTAAGTTCTCCAGGAATTTTTTATGGAAATCTGATAGGTCCGGCCTTCCTGCCGGTTTTTTTTTTTTTGTTTGTTTGTTTGTTTGTTGATGAAGTGCTCAGGGGACTGTAGTGCTAAGGATCAAATC